>CM073584.1:91779270-92041785 GCA_037074715.1 Magnolia kwangsiensis | reverse complement strand
CTAAATAAGGTGATTCCAAACTATTTGAAAGATTATTGAATTATCTTTTCAATGAGCATAATATCATATTGATTCAACTTGTAAGAAGGGAGTTATGTCCATTTTTGTGGGATCATGCGTTGCTGAAAACGAGAGTGACTACACCCAAACGCCATCATAGTTTTTTTGGCCCACTTTTGAATAATCAAATGGTGTCAAAATGAGATGATTCTAAAGCCATCTGAAGTTCATCAAATTATCTTTCCAACGAGCATAAGATCACTACGATCTGATCTGCAACGAGGGAGTTATGATTATTTTTGTAAGACCGCACGATGTTGGAAATGAGAGCAAACACGACCAAACACCATCGTGGGCTTTAGTCCACTTTTGAAAAGTCAAATGGTGTCCAAATGAGATGATTTTAAAGTTAAATGGTGTCCAAATAGTCCTAGTTTGGAATCATTTTTGGACACATTTGACCATCCAAAAGTTGTCCCAAAGTTCATAATAGTGTTTGGTTGCGTTCAATCTCATTTTTAGTATCGTGTGATGATATGAAAATAATAATAATACCCTCATTGCAAGTCAGATTGATGTAATCTTGTTCTTGTTGAAAAGATAATTTGATAAACTTTTAAATAACTTTGAAATCTTCTTAGTTGGACATTATTTAACCATTCAAAAGTGGGCCCGGGGTCCATGATGGCATTCGGTTGTTTATGCTCTCATTTCTAACATTGCACAATCTTATGAAAATGGTCATAACTCCCTCATTACAGGTTAGATCAGGGTGATCTTATGCTTATTGGAAAGTTATTCAATAAACTTTCAAATGGCTTTGGAAGCATCTTATTTTGACGCCATTTTTCTATCAAAAGTGGGGCCTAAAGTCCATAATGACATTTGCACGTGTTCACTCTCGCTATCAGATCGCGCGATCCCAAAAAAAGGTCATTACTCCCTAATTACAAATTAGAATGGTGCGATCTTATGCTTGTTAGAAGCATAAGTTGAAGAGCTTTCACATGGGACTGAAATCACCTTATTTAAATACCGTTTGATGTTTCAAAAATGGGCCTAAAGCTCATGATGGTGCTTGAGTTTGTTTCCGCATTGCTCAATTCCACAAAAGCATCATAATTCCCTCTCTCTTTTTTTTTTTCCTACACACGCACCTGCCACACACCCACACACGCCGTAGTGGGATTTCACCACCTATGGGTTTCAAACCCAAGACCTCGAGTTGAAGCTCCTTAGATTCTACCACTTGAACAAGGATTGGAACCCAATCATCATAATTCCAAGGATTGGAACCCAATCATCATAATTCCCTTATTATTGGTTGAATAAGGGGCAATCTTGGGCTCGTTAGAAAGGTAACTTGGCGAGTATTGAAATGGGACATGAATTATCTCATTTAAACACCATTTGACCTTTTAAATTTGGGCTCAAAGTCAAGCTTATGAACTTCTTTTTTTTTTTTTTTCATAAAGAAAGGAGAACCTTTCTTCTAAAAGTGATAATTTTACTATATTTTTCTCATTTCATCTCCTCTCAGTTTCTTACCAAACAACCTTAGAGCTCATTTTTCAAATGTGGTAGTTCTGTTGAAGAGAGTAGTCAGAAAACACAAAAGTTGTTGGAGAATGATAAAAAAGCATGAAAGATCACTGGATTACAATGTAAAAGAAGAGTTATTTGGAGAGTAGTGATAAACGAAGGTACATCATTTGACCTTTAAAATTGGGCTTAAATCCAAGCTTGTGAACATTTTTTAAGGAAAGAAGAAAAACCCATTTTTTAAAGTGAAATTTTTACGATATTCTTTTCATCTTATTTTCTTTCTAAATAAGCTTAGAGTCCAATTTTCTTAGGTGGTAGTTTTGTCAAAAAGAATAGTCAGGAAGCATGAAAAATTGTTGGGGAATAGTAAAAAGCACGAAAGATCGCTTGAGTGCAAGGGTAAAAGAAGAGTTTGGCAAAAAGTAGTAATAAAAGAAAGTTTATTGTAGAAAACAAGGTACACGAGCCTTTATTGATACAATGCTTAATGCATGGTAGTTTCATCCCATGAAAATTGAAAAGATTGTAAGACATGTAGAAAAATAATGATTTGAAAAGTGATGTTATTTCTGCACTCCTATGAAACCTTGGGTGTATTTAAGTAAAAAGTCATTGGCCAAATGTTTTACTTATTATTTATTGTATAGATCATTATTAGAGTAATATCTAAGGCATACGATTGGAATTGCTTAAAACGTGGATCTTCACCTTTGATGATCTAACCATTCAATGGACCTTTTCCCATTGAATGCACTCAACCATATATTTTGGTTGGTTGTTGTTGAGAGTCGAATATTGCATATCAGACCCCAGTTACTACCTAGATTTATGAACATGATAATGTTTAACAGCCTATTTTAATCGTGTTTGTGTTGCAAGGTGACTTTAGGAGCTTGGATTGAAACAGGGTGCTAAAAGCTGAGATTTAACGCTCAGAATTCATCAAAGCATGGGACGGACCCTAGGAGACCAAGATCGATAAATTTACACACCAGAGATCCTAAAAAATTGAGAAATTGAAGCTCAAGTGGCTTGAAAGTCAAACAGAATGTAAGATCACAGGGTTTCCACCATCCATTCAGTCCAAAACTTCATACATGGCCTAAGGACCATAAATTAACCGTACATATAGAATTTCATCCGTTCGATCCCTGTAGAAGTGGCCCAACGGATAGTTCAACCCATAAACCATCGATTTTGGGCCCACCTGCTATCTGGGTATGCTTCAAAATTGGTCTCAATGCCTTAAATGATGTGATAAAACAAATGGAGGAGCGGATTTCATGAAAACATCACAATGTGCCCTACACCAATGCGAGTGTGCACATGGTGTGTGCACGGTCGCAATATACCAAAATGGAGAAATTCAGTCAAAACACGCTGACCGAAGATTTCTTTTTAAACTTTCTAAAATCACCAGTGGACGAACATCCAACCGTCGGTTCTTGCTAGTGGGCCCCATTCTTCATTCATTTCGGTGATCTGGACCGTCCATTGTGTCCATAGGGTGGCCAAGACCTTGACCATGTTTTCTTTTTTGCTCCCTTGCACACGTATACACATGGATCGCCAGAAAATGCAGGATAGATGGTGAATTGATTTAATACAGTGGACCGTACCAAAACTGGACCAAAACAACTAATTTCTGACTTAAATTTCGCCAGGAATCCAATGAACGGGGTGGATTTCACAGAAAACACCATTACGTCAGCGCAAGATTTTTACAGGTAACACACGTCTGGGAAATATAAAAATTTTGGGCGATTGTGGCCCACCATCCTTGATCGGTTGGATGATTTGAACCGTTCAGACAATGCACCAAGGGGTATTTACCCTATCTATGGAGAAAAATCTAATTCTTTATACTCCTTTTGAGCGAGAACAAGATCCCAACGCAAGACCGTTTGTGTTTCTCTCCTGCACGTGCGCAAGCTGTTCCGCAACCGACTGGTTTCTACCGCCTCTGTTATGCACGTCACCGACTCTCTTTGGCTATAAAGAGAGAGAACCCACGAGGGAAAGCTCATCCAATTGGATCCAGGGAGCTTGGCTTGGACATGGAAGAGAGAGAGAGAGAGATGGTGGAAGGCATTTTCAAACAGTTTCTTCTTCCTTTTTCTTCTTTAGTTCCTTTCTTTTCCTTTATGCTTTCTTTCTAAGGGATTTTAGCTTCATCATGTTTATGTGTGGCTAAACCTCTTAGCTAGGGCTAAGATGTGAAGCTTGTAGCATGATGGGAGAACTATTTGCTTGTGGCTTTTATTTAGATTGAACTGATGTTGATTTTAGTTTAATTAAGGAAATATTTTTAGTTTTTAATGGTCTGTTGTGACTAAAATTACAATGGGTCTGCGATAGCTTTGAGCATATTCCTTCCCTTTTATGTTTATGATGTCAGGAAGCCCTGTTGTTCACCATCGTCTCTTAGGCATGGTCGGATGACGGTACCCTTCCTAACCTTCATATCATGTTGATTGGTTGGTAACTAGTTTAATTCTGTTGTTTACATTGTCTCTTGAACATGGTTTGGTGATAAAATCCATTCTAATTCATATATCTTTCATCGCTTGAAAACTATATCAAAGTAAGTTTAGTCTTGATTTTCATGGTTACACCCTTCAACTGGATGAAGATGAGACTCTAAGTCCAATTGAGTTCTTGAATCAAGCATAAGATCTCTCTGATCTCTACAAGTGGATCCTCTGAATCCCTAGTTTCCTTTCCCTGGATTATTTAAATTTTAGATAATATTTTCACCATTATTCCCTTAATTTCCTTCAATTTAGATTTTATCTTAGTCTAGTTCTAGTTCTACTTAGTTTTATATAACATATAGGTATCAGTCCCTTGGGATTCGACCTCGGTCTTACCGAGTTTATTACTACATCACAACCCTGCACTTGGGGAGTGAACAGTTGGATAATTTGATTTGTGTTTCTTTTATTATTACATATTCAACATAACATATAATAGTCCTTTAATTCTTAAAAAAGAAAGAAAAAAAGAAAAAAAGGAAAGTTGCGACCCAATTACTGAATATGTCCATCCATACAGAAAAGCTAGCATGATGCATGTTTCCATCATATTCAGTGTTCTATCAGGTCGGTGGTCATGATCACCTATACATGGGTCCCACTTCCATCAGATCAATGGTTTTTATCATTTCATCACTAAGCTATGGGCCTCACTGATATTAGTTGGTGCATCAACACACTATACATGTGCTCATGCGTTAATATTTTATAATCCTCTAATTTGAGACTGTTCATGTTTATATATTTTAAAAACTTAGAGAAATGATGTGTTGCCAAAATACGAAAAAAAAGACATACAAACATGATCGACAGTAGGATCTACTACTGTAAGCAAGGTGTGGCCAACTAGGCTTATATATATATATATATATATATATATATATATATATATATATATATATATATATATATATATATATATATATATATATATATATATATATATATATATATATATTGAGTGGCCTATATGATCACACGTTTCATCTTCTATGGGTATTCTTTTAGATTTTGACTTTTCACATACTCGAAACCCTTCATATTTCAAAGAATGTCCTTATACATTCTAAGACTCTTTGTATTTTTAGAATACCTCTTTATGTTCTAAGAATGTCTTTTCCATTCTCAAGGCTTTCTATCTCTAAAAGATTTCATTTTTATATAAAAAACTCTTGGAATTCCATTGTCAAATTAAATATTTTACAATTAATTTGAGATGACAGGGGGGGGGGGGGGGGGGGGGGGGGGGGGGGAGAGAGGATTAGAAAAATGTAATAATTACATTGTGTAAGGGGTTGTCGTATAATCCCATGGCTTGGAGGCCATCCCACTTCGTGTTTGGAAGAGAAGACGTCTGGAATGGAAATGGATTGGCTACTCACCTTGCCACTACTGATTGGTGCTCTGTGGGCCCCACCATGATGTATGTGTTTCGTCCATGCCATCCACCCATTCTTCCAGATCATTTTATGGTATGAACCCAAAAATGAATTTGATCCAAATCTCCAATGGACCGCATAATGTTGATTGAACGCCTACCATTAAAAACTTTTTGGGAGCCACAAAAGTTTTGGATCAAGCTGACTATTTTTTCCCCTCATCTAAGTCTTTATGACCTAATCAACAGGTTAGATGTCAAATAACCATTACAGTTGGCCCCAGGAGATTTTTAATAGTGTAATTTAATGACTACTGTTTTCCCATGGTGTGGTCCACCTGAGATTTATATCTACCTCAATTTTGTGATCAAGCCGTAAAATTATATTTCAAAATGGATGGACGGTATGGATAAAACACATACATCATGGTGGGCTCCACATAGCACTGACCACTAGGCACATGAAATCCAAAGCTGGATTATAGAAATCCCTTGCTCTGGTGTAGATCCCAAGAAGGGGCTTCACAACCCATGCTTGATGTGAGTCCCAAACAGGACCTTGCAATGATCCATCAGATCTTAAAACCCATTCCCACCCAATCCCCTTTAAACCCATGTGTCAAACGCTCCCTTGATTCTTTTTATGGGGTTAGAATCAAATCATCGATAAATACAAGGCTCTTAGTTCCTCTCTCCAGCTCAATATTACAGTGGAATGTGCCCATCTCTATTTATGCATCATAGCGAGTTGAGGAGAGAGAAGATCAAACCTAGTTGATCTTAGTTATTGATCAGGCTAGACGTGTTGTGTAGTAAAGATCTAGATAATTGAAAGCATTTAAGCAATGGTTCATCACCATCAAGTTTCGTCGTCTAATTCAATGGTGCAAGGTAAGCCCTCCTACTTCATGTGACGTTTGGTTTTGTTAAATGTATCAAGTAAAGATCCTATCAATTTATATTTTTCATAAAACTATACGATTATTAACATATGGTATTAGAACATAGGTTTCGACAATGCATTTTACAAACTATTTATGTATACCTCCATGTGATGATTTGATCGTTAACTCAACATATGATCTCCTATACACATATCAAGTTTATTGTTGGATTTAAGTCCATAACGCTCATGGGCTTTAATGATGGTTTCAAGTTCTATATAATTATGTAGTCTATTGAAATTCTTCCATAGAAAAGATAATGTTGTTGGGATCATCTATAAATAATATGATGCATTCGATGGGCTCATATATGACGGTTCAACAATCAAATATGGATCAATGAGCTTACATCAGATGACATAATTATGCACTCTTGAAATGAGTATACATATACATGATAATCGTTATGTTCACACATGGAATGATTAGTTTAACCTTATATATGCAAAAGTGTCTTGCTTGAATTATGATTATCACCTTATTGAGCTTGTCATATATGTTTTGGTCCATGAGCTAAATATAGTAATATGGTCAAATCGTCAAATTTTTTGACCAAAATGAATTGAGTGGGCCACTAGTGATATAATAATCAATATAAAGCAATCACTTATGATTTTCCTAAGCCATTTGTGTAGAGAGTATTAACTTTGATTAGAAATTCACAAGTTAGAACAATTCAGTAGTCACTAAAGTGATCAAATTATGATGATCTATAAATATCAAAATAAAATTATTAATCATTTGAATCATAATAGAACTCAAAAAGTAATAGCATCAACATTTTAATTTTTTAATTAGAAAATCAAAGATCAATGGATCAAAGGTAAGATCGTCTTTTAAACAATTACAAGATATTGGAGTAGGGTAATAAAAAAATAGCATTGTAATTGAGTTGAGTAGGAATATTCAAAGGTGTTAACTCTTCTCAATTGTTGTATGATCGATCAGTTAGCCCTATGAATGGTGTTGTTCCTCCATTAAGTGGATAAATAACAAGTTGTGGTCTCAACCTAAAGGAGAGATTGCAACTATGCAATAGGTTGCTTACTAGAGTAAATATATGAATGACTTTTAGAATTACTTTTAATTATTGAATTAGTGTGAATATCAAACTAATTTTTGGTAATTAGTATGTTGATATTTTTTGGTGGGCCATATACCAGCAATTTTTGGTAATTAGTATATTGATTTTTTTCGGTGGGCCATATACCAGCACTAGTTTCGTATAATGTTTCCATGTTATTTAGACCTAATTATTCAGATTAGCATGAACAAGTTCTGTTTACACTAGGTTCTATGCATTTGGACTTGGTTTTGCGTATTGATAAGCCAACTCAATACACAAATGATAGTTCTCATAAACTAAAATTCTTTATGAAAAGTAAGAACGATCGAATCAATTAAATCTCATATATAAAGATGTCATTTGCCAAATACATTGTATATCCATACCAATATATTCACAAAGGCATAAGAATATCTTGCATTTGTGCAGAAACATTGTCTGTGAAAAACATCATTGGTAGGAACTCTCATGGTGAAACTAACAATTATAAAGTACAATGGAGTAAGCGATGGGCAAGAGCACATTCATGAAAAAGGCATACATAGTAGAATAAGTTGGTGTTGTAAACATGAAAGTAAATTGGTAAACTAGCTTTCCTTATACAGTTTATTGTAAAACTCGCTTCCTTAGCCATTCAGACTATTTAAGATCCATTAAAATACCGATAAAGAAAAATGAAATCTTAATGAACTACAAAATAACGTGTACAAAATGAATCACGACTTAAATAGGAAAGATGTCACATTATTTATATTGTTCATCTAATATAGCAGGAGAATATAATAAAAAAAGAAAAGTCTGAAAAAAGATAAGATGAGTCCACTAAAGAAGATGAAAGACTCTGCATGTGATCCCAATAAGACAACAATGACCGTGGTAAAGTTATGTGTGTGTGTGTGTGTGTGTAAAATGAAGATACACTTGTACAAAGATTATTAAAAGCGAAAGGTTAGTTCAATTTAAGGGGTAATAATATATTTTTCATATATTTTCAAACTAATTTTATTTAAAGGAACTAATTTTATTGATGTTCCTTTAAATAGTTGATATATTGACTCGAGTGTAATTGTTCACATTTCAAATTTAATACAAGATTATTAAAAGTGAAAGAGTAAGTTCAAATTAAGGAGTAATAATATATTTTTTGTATGTTTTCAAACTAATTTTATTGATGTTCTTTTAAATAGTTGATGTATTGACTCGAGTGTAACTATTCACATTTCAAATTTAATATAAGAATTCCTTTTAAGCCTAAAATTCAAGTGATGGAGAGAATTTTTTTTTATATGAAATCAGTTAGTCTTAAGTACGAGCAATCAACATATATAAATTCATTTTGACAACTAATTTCTAATTAAACCCAAATAATAGTTTGTTCACACCTTTAATCTATAGAAATCTAATTTTCTTATTTAGATTTGACAAAAAATGCTTTAACTTTAAATTTGTAAATAATTATTTTAGTTTATATAAAGATAATATTTAAGTTGGTATTAGATATCGAATTTATGGTCCGTCTTAGTTAAATTTGAATTTTATATTTGAGCAATCTCTTCTTACTTTTGCATGTAAATATTAGATTGAAACATAGCTTTCCTAAAGAAAATTACTCAATGTTGTGATGTTGACATTTGAGTCATATATTTAAAGACATAATTATAAGGTTAGTGAGTGAAATGTTATAACTACTTTTGATTTCACTTACTTTGATATTTATGTAAATTATATAAAAGAAAAATAACTTAAAACTAACAAGAATGGTGACATATATACATGGTAAAGAACTCTTAAAATTGATACACACTAATATTTATACACAATTTTCACCTTCTATTATTAGAGAAAACTACCTTATCGCTTTTATCTATGACTACTTAAGATATTGCTATCTATTTATTAAATGGAAAGTTAGATGCTATAAATGCTTTTGTAGGATTTTGGGTCGAAGAGACAAATCAACTAGATAAAAATATAAAGGTCATAAGATTAAATAGATTACGGTGTGTACTACTTATTTATACCCATTTTTGGCACCCTAATGTGGACCAATATAATCATACTCTCACCTGAAGAAGATCTGCATTTGAACTTCATCGTTACGTATTTTGTCATTATTGTGATGATATAGAATCTTATTAGGCCCTTTAAGGTGACAAATCGTTGCATACCAAATGGCTATGTTAACGTACCCATTAAATGAGGGATGTGCTTTGCATGTCTGTAAAAGACCTTTCAAGCGAGCATATATTATCTCACAACTAGATATGATCTCATTTGCAAGGCCATCTCTTACCGTCCTTCAAAATGAAATTTTTTTTCAGAGACATTTGGAGAACCAATAGTGATACAAAAGATTTCGAAGAGCCACATATTAAACCAATCTCCAAACAAATCCAACCTTAGATTGAGCCAAGATAGAAAGGAACATAAACATTATCTAGTTCGAGTTCTCAAGCATGACCCATATAGAATAAAGAGAATAGGAAAACTAGATCCAACTTGGTTCAATAACAAATTGGCATCGGGTATCAAATACCATTTCACTCCAAACCATCACCTTGGGGATGGTTAAGATTAAAAGGTGGTTTAATCTAAAATGACCAACACCTCAAGGTTAATAAGGTGGGCCATTAACAAAGATGTTGACTACTTGTGATTGATCCAGGGTTAGCCTTAAGGGTACCGGGCCAAATCTTTAGTGGGCTATAAAGATCTTCACAAAGGATCATCTACAAGAAGAAGACCTGAAAAGCCAACAAGCCTAGAACTATTTCTATCCAAGGCAAGTCCTGGTTTGCTAAGGAAAAAATTACGTATCTGGTAAGCTCGCATGGAAAATTCCAAAGGACCTAAAAGTCCAACAAGGGACTCTCACCACTTTGAGAAAGCTATAAAAGGAACACCCGAAGAAGAGTTCGAGGCCCCACGCCAAATTCATCTATCTACATGTATACTTTACATTCATGCTTATTTTACTTTTCTTAGCCTAGTTCACTACTGCCCAACGACTCCCATAGTAGTATGTTTATCTTAAGAATATATTAAATATTTGTAATCTTAAGTTGCCAGATTCTCATATTCATTTGAGTTCTGATTCAATTTTTCATACTCTGGTCATATCCTACTGACCATATCTGTCTTGATCATCTATTTTGATAGGCACACAAGGTATTTATCTTACTTCTCACTTTAATAAGTGTGTAAAAAATAATGATTGTAATAGGGATGATGTATTAATAAAGATCGATTGTGTTTATGCTAGCATGTATTCTTTTATGTGCAGATCTTCTATTCTGATTGAGAAATATTATTATGTTAAAGCACTTGTGAAATAGAAGGTCCTTAAACTGGTTGATTCCGTAGTCATCGGTACAAGGCAAAAAGAACTCATTTATAAGGGCTAATCCCTTCCCTTGCTAAAATGGTGAGAGTACGACACACATTAAATCAATCAATTGGTGGTCTAGAGGACTCTAGGTCCAGATCTAGTCTCCAATCTTTCCATCTTGGTGTAAGGGTACCGGTCAATTCAGTTAATATCCTTGAGTCTAGTAGATTCTAACATGCCCACATAATCATACACACACACACACACACTTGTACTTCTGATCTAGGCCCTCAGTCACACGAGTTACCTTGATTGATTGAAATGAGAGTAACACTATTGTAAATAAACTGACTTGGGTCAAAGTGAAAATTCATTTGTTGGTTTTCTAAATTAAAAGGAATAGCTTCCCAATATACGATTGAGAACGCTTCAACAAAATAGTATTGAAGAGAAATGTAATTGGATCCTTATGTATATAGTTTATCACATTATCAGTAATTTCTCATTACACAAATCAAGTTCCTAGTGCAAGGCTATCCTTGAGACTCCTTTTGTGTTATGGACACAAAAGAAATTTAGTTTAAGACACACACACACACACACACACACACACACACACACACACACACACACACACATATATATATATATGAGGTTATTCTAGAGATGCTAAATTTTATAATTAATAAGAAAAAACATTGATCACAAAACCACGAGTTTTTTTCATCATGTACTGTAAAAGATAAAAGTGCTACATGTTTTACTGTTCTAATCACAACATTATAATCATTGAAACTTGAACAACTAGATTCTTGAAAAATAATGATGAAGGTGGAAGTGATGAACCACGCAATGTGGTATTAGAAGAAAAATGGGTATCAATCCTGTGATTAGGGGTGTACAGGAGTCGATCTGTGTCGAACTGGGCTTAACCCGGCTCGGCCTGGCCCGACCACCAACCACACTTAGCCTTAACCCGGCCCGACCCGGTCATCAGGCCAACATGTCCAGCCCGAACCCGGCCTGGTCAACAATCGGGCGAGTTCGGGCCAGTTTCGAACCTTACAACAAGCTTATGGGAAGAGCTTTGGTAGGTAATCTGTGTCCCATTACAAGGCCCTCGATTAACGGTTTAGATAGTTGAACTATAGACTCCACAAAAAATCTAACTAGTCAGAAAATTAGAATTTCTTTTTGTATTTAGATAAATATAGGCCGTTCAAGGTATACGTTTGTGAGGTGGATGAGTGTAACATCTCGAATTTTTGTCAACTTGGAGTTAAACGCCCTTAGGCAATGGGTCTATCATAATACCTTATCGACTTCTCAAAATTCAATCCCAAAGTCTTAAATCCCCTTTCTAACCCATTTCCTTCAAAATCTCACCTTTCACACCTTATTCTTCAAAATGTTTCTAGGTAATTTCATAATAGACACTAATCCTAAAGTTTAAATGATGAATAACAATACTTAAACTAAAATTTACTATAAATAATATATTTATAAATAAAATAAAATTTTGACCATTAACCCTATGGAATCTCACAAAATAAATAGGTTATTTGGATAAAGCAGCTTCTCTTACCTCAAAATCATATATTTCATGTCGAATAACTCATTTCGGTTTACAAAATGCACTCATTTTAAAAGTCACGTGGCAAAACCACCACCAGACACCACAGCGGGGCGCGGCGCCACCGCCCGGTCGGCGGCGCGCAGTCGGTGCACCGAATTTCGGTGGACCCTCACTGACAATTTTTTACATTTTTGATCGAATTCAAAAAATTATATCTCCCTCAATATAAATCTGATTTAGGTGATTCAAAAGCTAGATTGAAGCTTGATAAGTCTAGTTTCATATAAAAATAAGTAAAAAATAAAATAAAAATTTTAATATAGTTAAATCTAGGTTGATGTAACAACTATCCAAAAATTATTAGTTTGGACAACTGTTACTTCCAAAATTTTTAGAATTTTTCTAGAATACAGAATTTAATGAAATTTGGTGGAGATAAAGTAAACTTGATGTAAAACTATTAAAAAATAATTAAAATAATATACTAATTAAAAATGCTAAAAAAAGGGCATAGAACTACCCTAGGACCTTATTCTGTAGTAATTAGGGCAGAATTTAGTTAAGTACTAAACTAAATAATTGGTGGATTTAGCTGAACCACTATTTATATAAATGACAAGACCTAAAACCATTAAAATTACTAACTCAACACTACGTTAAAACCTAGGAAAAATCCCAAAAGCTTGTTGCTCTCGGGAGCACATTGAAATTCTGTATCAGACCTAGACCGCGTGTCGAAAGTCCGATGACCTCGAAACTATAAGGTTATGACCATCTTATTGGGCTTGATAACCATCATAGGAATCGAGCCCAAATAGTGTCCAGAAATTCACAACTTGAGCCCTGAGCGAAGTGTGTGAGAAATGCGAATATCTTTTGAAAATGAACCAGAACTTAAGTGAATTGGGCCATTCGCTTGTAGGTGAAATTGAAGATTTTAAACGGTCAGTTCCTGATAGAACTTCACCCATGGATCAGGAAAATTTTTCTGCACACATCCGTATACTTATGACCCTGATCGAGTGACAACGACCGTTGATTTGACACGGGTCCTCCACGGTCGATCCGGTAATCCGATCGTATCAAAATCGTAACCTGGCTTAGATCCATGGTCAGGGAACTTACCCTACACAGTAAGCGAGTAATGGACCTCCAGATGAGCCCCATTTGTCCAAAACAGGCTCCATTTGGATACAAACCAGGTATACCATGGCCCTAGGGTCATTTTCATCAATTCTAGGCCTATATAAAGCCCTTTAACTACCCCATTCCCATTCCATACGAAATTCTCTAACCCCAGGAGAGAGAAGAGAGAAAAGAAGAGAAAAGTGTGAGGAGAGAAGAAAAAGAGTCGGAGATTGATGCTGGGATTCTCTCCCACAACTCCACGCCTCGATTCACCTCCCTACCTCGCTATACGATCGTCTTCAGTTACGATTTGGGTAAGAAATCCTAACCCTAATTTTAGTTTAGAAATCTAAATAGAATAATCGATGAAATAACTAACCTATTTCATTGAATAGGTACCGTCGTCCTGTTTTCGGGAATGTTGTGTTGGAACCGAGTTCAAATCGAGTATTTTGATGAAATGTGCAGACTATAAACATTTAGGTTATGGTTTTCAAGGCTTTCAATATCAGCTAATGATTTATGTCTGACTTGATTGCTACCATATGATCTTAGTTACGATGTTTTCCATATATTATACATGTATGAACTATGTTGGACAAATATGCATTCTATGTGTTTGTTGAAATGTTTGAATGAACTTGAAATTATAATTTATGCTTGCCCTGACTATTAACCTAAAATTCATGTTTGTTGTATGTATGAAAATCTCTTTGTGAAAGGATTTATCATAACATATGCCGTAACTAATTTAGTATATGTATTTGCTTATGTGTAGCCTAAGTGTTTAATAAATTGTCTAAATGAGAAAATGTTGATGATTTATATTTATTAAGAGTATTAAGATAATATTCTTATTTACCTTGTTCTTATGTATTGTTTCCTTCATGTAATCATATTTGTCGTTACAAAATTTATGGATAAAATGCAAGTGTTTAGTAACATGTTCAATGTGTTTGATAAAATGCTCAAATGAGGAGTTCACCTGAATTGATCGTTGAATGCTGAAGTGATTATCACATGTGCTTACTTACTGCATCTGAGTAAGATTGGGGTTACGGTGTGGCCCAGCCAATCGGTAACGGTTCATGTACAGGTGGCTAAATTAGTCTCACCGCATAGGGTAATTCGACGAATCCGGGTCGCACAATGATTATCGAATGTGGTTAGGCCACAAGAGGTGCTTATGCACTCCATGTCGACTACATTAGCATGTGCTCATACCAATCAAACTTTCCTAACAAACCGATTGGCCTATTTTATGTTTACCATGTATGGACACTACTGCTTGAATCTAAGTTACCCCTTACCAATGTAAAAACCCGTTTCAACCATGGTACCATGGTCCACTAAGACTCATAAATCGGGCATGGTGGTATGGGACACCGTGGTCGAGCTGTCGGCCTATGCTGGGGTGATGAACTTTCTCGTAGTGACCAGTGAGAAACCCAAACTCGTGAGCCGGGTGTGATGGTATAGGACATCGTATTCGAGCTGTCGGCCTACATCGGTGTAGCCTGGTTGAGTCCCAGCGTGAGTTGGGGTGAACTGTCTGATCCAGACCCCCTTCGAAAATAGCGCTCCAGTTGGTAAGGTGTTTGTGGAGTGACCTCGAGTATAAACTTTTGAATTTGCCTATCGACCCCTTTTCATTAGGGGTGATACCCTACAACTTAGCCATCGTATGTGACTAACTAGGATTGATGACCCTAGATAGATCCCCGTTTGGGTTAATAATGAAAAGGGGGGTATCTTAGCTTCCTGAATCTGCTATAGGAATAAGCCTAATCAATTACTTGACTAACACGATCATGCACCGTATTATATGTACTTTGGTATGTCAGTGCACGTTTAGAGAGTTTACCATGCGCGAATGGTTGAGGAAGTCGCTTGAGGGAGCTTTGTACGAGGGCGTGCATCATTTCAGCATACCATCCCTGCATTAATAAGATTGTACTTAGGACATGATTGTTGTACTGCTTTATCATTACTGCTTGACTGAATTGATAACATGTTAACCTTTGTTTTATAGTTCCACTAAATTATCTACTCATTTTCACTTGAGGTTGTATTTTAAAACACCAACCAGACTATGGTTTAGATGCAGGTACTGAGGTAGTCTATGCTATGGAGTAAGACTACATGGATGAGGAGGAGGAGTTTTTCTACTTTCAATTATCAGGCGGGTCGATATAGACCTCGTGCTGATATGCAGGGAACACTGGGATTTTGGTTTAGCTGAATACTTTACATTTTCTCTTTTTGTATATTTTGAAATAATACTTGTATATATTCAGCTTGGTTACATACTCATACTCTGGAGTTGGTAAAACACCTACATATTTAAATATATATGTTTCAGTCTTCCGCTTGCTTAATTTAATTATATCTAGAGTATGATATGTTATTTTAGTATAATCTCACGTTTAATGCATTGCTGTGGACAATAGCTAAACATTATTATCCATGTTGTATAAGTGACATACCAGATCTTAGGAGTAGAGCCTTGCTCGACTTTCAAAATCTAGGGCGTTACAATGAGTCACTGTCACTTCAAAGATGGGTGGTGAACTATCCTAGAAGGGTAAAGGGGAAAGGGACGAGTAGGGTTTTGATATATATATATATATATAGGGAAAAGGTACTATGCGTTCGAGTTGATGGGAACATCTCATGAGGTCGAGCTGTGTGGGCCCCACTGTGATGCGTTTCGAACATCTACCCCATCAGTCAGATGCACCATTCCATCATGGGCCTAGGTCTCAAAAATCAAGTCAATCCGTTACTTGTGTGCGCCACACCATATACAGAAGTTGAGAGGGGCCGTGCACGATTAAAACATTCATAATCATTTTTTGGTCCCTCTGAGATGTGGTTTGCAAATCTAACCCATCCATTATGTGTGTCTCACTTGGATGAGGGTTTAGACCAAGTTTCAGATGCATGCAAATTTCAGGTGGGCCCCACCAAGTGCTTTTATATGTTTTTGGCATGTTTTCACATGATTTTAGATGGTATAGCCCACTTGAGTTCTGTATAAGGCTGATTTTTGGGATATCCCATAATTTAAAGGGGACCCATCAAATGCACGGTGTTGATGGTAGACACGCATTATGGTGGGGCCCACACAGCTTGACATCATGGGAGCTTGTCGTGAGCTCCAGCGCATAGTACCTTCCCCCCCCCCACACACACACACAACTTGACCGAGTCAGGCCGAGTCGGGTTTCGGGCCGGGTTGGGCCGAACTGAGACCTATCCGAACTCGGCCCGAACTTAGTTTCAGGCTGAAGAAAATGGCTCGTCCCCACCCGGGTCGGGCCGAATCAAGCTTTTTCGGACCGAGTCGAGTGAGTTAACCGGGCTAGCCCGGTTCATGTACAGCCCTACCCGTTACCCATACCTTATGAAAGTACCCTTGTTTTACAGGACATCGTCTATAACAATAAGGAATAGTAGCTCATAAAAAATGAACCACTCAATAAAGAAAACTCACTCTAGAACTGGCAAATGAAGGGCCTCAACCAAAAGTACAGAGGAGATCTGCAATTTTAAATTAAATCTTTATCTTCAAGTATTATAATTTGACATAAGAGTCACAAATAATCTAATAATATTTTCACAGGGCACGAATGATGAAGATTTTGATAAATGATTTGATGTAAATGAAAGATGAGTTAAAATTCATGAACAACAACAAAATTTGAAATCTTATTCAATTGGTAACAGGCTTTAGGGCTTGTTTGGGAGCTTGTAATGGAGGTAGTTGGGAAATGGAATTGGAGGTAAATGATTTACTCAGTTGTGTTTGGATGGGAGTAAATGAAATGCATTTGAAATCTAAATATTCTATTTGGATGGGAGTAAATACGTGAAATTAGAAAGATTTTTTCAATATATTCACCACAACACGTGATATTTAGCAAAATGATTATAATAAGTCCATGGAAGTTTATCCAAAAATGGGGAAATTTCGAGCCTTGAGTGGGCCATAAACAAGCAACTTGCCTATATTTTGTAACCATCCATTCAGATGGCCAACCTTTATATAGTTTGGATAATTCTATTAGTATGATTTTAATAATGTAGCTATGTGAATGTCGCCCACTAGGTTTGATGTCCCATTTTGGTTTGTCCCAATGCCGCCCATCACGAGGAGAGAGTGATGAGTGTTGTGCGCTTGCCACTCTTTGGTTACAGAGCAAGATGGTGGTTATGATTGAATTGATTTTACTTCATTTTCTTGGTGGTGCAATTCTTTTCAAAGATGACCAAAAATGTTATGTTTGAATATTCAGTCGCCATTAGCTGATTAGGCTTGTTCTCATTTTGGGTCGACTAGGGTCCAGAAAATTACTTTGGGGTTGGGATTTTGTAAAATATCCTAATCTCCTAACTCGAAAAAAGACTTGTGATTGCCCTACGGTCGTAGAGGTCTAAGTAAGGGTCTTGGTTACAAGGGAGGAAGATGTTAGATACTCTCTCCAGTCCGTACTTTGTACGGTCTCTACTTTAAGGGATATGCAACTCTGAATGAAATTTCAAACCTGTAATGATAATACATGTCTAGCCATGCTTTGCATAGCCCCATAAGGGACTGGTAAGCAAAAGAAAATAAAAATAAAATCTCCTAGCATTACTATGCACAATTAAGCGACCTTGGGCAGACAAGCTAAGTAAATAGACAAATAAGCAAAAGCAAATCATTAAAAATGAAATGGCATATGATATGCTGGGAAGTGTGGAATGGACTGCGTTCTAAACCTAATAGAGATGTGAGAAAGAGAAAGGGCAGTTTGACACCATTTTTTAATTAAAAGTATGGCTGGATGTCCCTAAATCTAACCCTACTATTGAACTGGCTGACTTGTTTGACAAATTGATTTTTTTTTTTTAGTTTGATCAGAATCTAGGCACGTGTATGACAATTTCTTAAGCTTCCTATTTAGCAGAGTGTCCCTTTTGATGGACATTTGGATTGATTTGGGTTTCTCGAGGTTCTCCACCTCCTACTGCTTCCCGACCTCTCGATCTCTACCCTCTCCCCCCCTGCTTTTTTTTTTTTTTTTTTTTTAATTTTTTAATTTTTTTTTAAGAACAGAAATTTCATTGATTAGAGAAGTGCACAGTACTTCGGGAGGGCCGGATCAAAAAGACTGCTGACCGCTTCTATCGTGATGAGCATCTATGGACAAGGAAAAGAACAAGAAAAGACAAGGGCTAGGGAAGGGGAAGAGGTCAGAGAAGATCCGGCTAAGGCCGTCGCATGGAGCCTAGCCCAGAGCTATCGAGGACAAGAGTTCCTCTGATTGGCAATGGGAGGTCGTAGCTGTTGGCCCAGAGCTTCCCGACCTCTCTTAACACTTCTCTAACTCTCTTAATCTGAATGTTGGGGGGTCGAATCTATAGATTTAGACCGTTAGCTCATGGTGGGCCGACGGTAGACACTTGGTGAAATTTTGACACGTAAGATTTGTTAGAGGGTATCTACATCAAGGGTTAGTAAGAAATGGTGATAGGCGTCCGTTCGGCCACGAGGGGCCAATGATATCATTTTCTCAATTTTGAACTAGCAGCAGTATTCCTTTCCATTTTCTTTATTATTTTATGACCGTTTTAACTTTGAGTGGCTAGGGATCAGGAGATCCATGCCATTTATCTTCTTTGGGAGTAGGTTTGACTGTAGTGTCCCTTTTTTGGCTGGCTTTCAGGGGTTCCTTTGGCAGATACATGCCATTTTATCAAAGTTTGCCAAAAAAGTAGATTTTGGCAAGGGTTGCCTAAGGGCTCCTATTAAGGGATCAGAAGCTGGAGATCTATGGATCAGGTCCGGTAGCCTGTGTGGGTTGAATCAATGGTTCTACCTCTAAATTTGTCAGGTTGTTCAACAACCGTTGAAAATTCTAAGTGCAATTTTATCAAAACATAGTTGATTTAAAAGTGGTGTCTTTACCATTTAGGTGGGGGTGTCTACAAGCCGATAATTGAATTGTTTTGGAGTATCATCAGCGTGCCGTATGTATGGTAAACATATTCATAGCGACACCTTTGTTTACTCATGCAACTCTCAAAAAGGCATATTCACCTCATTTACTTCCAAATATCTCCTATGAGAGAGTTTCATTTATAGTCCTATTTACTCCCAATGCATTTCATTTTCATGCATTTACTCCCCATCCAAACACACCTCAGAGGCCCTTTACCTTCATTTACTCCCATCCAAATAATTAGTTGTAAATATGTATATATACAAAATCAAACATGACCCAAATAGAAAAATTGAATGGTATAAAGCTAGTTTAGTTGCCAACAAATTGACTTACAGAGTAGGCATCGATCATTATGAGACATTCTCTCCTATATCTAAGAAGAATGTACTCAAAATCAATTATCAAAGGTGGCTTATTATGATTTCAAGCTATAATAAATGGATATGAAAATGGCTTTCTTGATTGAGAACGTAGATGAGGAAGTTTCTATGAACTGGCTAAAGGGCTTTATTGAACAAACTTATACACAACTAGTATGTAAATTTTTTTTATTTTAAAAATCCATATATGAACTTAAACAAGCTTCCAATCTCTGGTATTTCAAGTTTGTTCATATAGATGTTGCCTTCGATTTCTATGAAAATACTACATATTTGCTTATATATATCTTAAGGTTTATGGGAGTAATTTTTATCCTTTTTTTTCGTTCTATATGGATATTATTTTTCTTGTTAGTAATGATTTGGGTATGTTGTCACAAATGAAAAAAACAATTCTCTAAAAATTTTAAAAATAAATACTATGGATGCAATTCCTTTTGTTATCGGCATAGAAAGAATTGTAGGGATGGTGGTGCACTTATTATTAGAGATAAGTTAGCTAGAACTAATGTCCACAGAATGATATAAAGAGAGCATAGATGAAAGATAAACCTTATGCTTATGCAGTGGGAAGCCTTATGTATGCGTACACTTACACTCAACTCGATATTAGCTTTACTGTTGAAAATTTAGACAGATACAAGAGCGATCTTGGGTTGGATCATTGGAAAGGTATAAAGAAAGTTGTGTACTACCTATAGGGGACCGAAGATTATGTACTTATAAAATACGATTAGTTAGAAGTGATTAGATATTCCAACTCCGATTACGTTGAATATTGCATTGATAACTGAAAGTTGACATCTGGTTTTACCTTTTGCTTACTAACAAGGCCATTTCATACAAAACTATTAAATAGGTTTTTGTCTCTTCTTTTATAATGGAAGCGGAGTTTTTAGTGTACTTTGAGGCCACTACACAAGCAATATGTTGTGGAACATCCTAGTCGAGTGATGCATATTGGATTAGAATATTTGGAAGCCACCGAGAATTTATGATGATACTGCCATACTAATATGTTACTTCAAAGATGAAAAGCATCCTAGTTGAGCGATGCATATTTGAATTAAATACTATTTTGTTAAAGAAAGTGTTTAAAATCATCTAGTGTCTATCCAACAAGCTTACCGCTAGACACCTATAAAGACTGTGGAATTGATGAACAAAAGCTTACCGCTAGACACCTATAAAGACTATGCAGTTGAATAAGCCTAATAAGATTATGACCCACTTTGGTCATTATTTTATGTAATAGACACTTTTCCATGTGATCACATTTTCAATTTGAAATCTTACTTATCTTTATGTGTGTGTGTGATTGGTATAAGGTTTTTTTTTTTTTAATAAATTTTTTAAGGTGTTTTCATTGAACAAAAACAGCACAAAGAATCTACAGCCTAGACCGCAGGATGCGGCCAATTCAGGACCCCCAGCGACAAAAAAAAAACCTGAGGGGCTTATCGTGAGAGGAAATGTAAATACAAGGAGACAGGAAATCGGAAAGGAAACAGCTTCCGGAGGGGAATGTTAGGGAACGAGTCTGAGGGACCCTAATCCGACTTTGTCCAGGAAGGTATAAGTAAGATATAATGTTAAACCATTATGCTTAGCAGGCCTCACACTTATTCTGTTAGTCTCCTTGTTAAGCACGAGGTTAGATGGAGTTGCTAGTATCATAATACATTAGTGGTTTCATTTAATAAAGGTTAGTTTTGTTAGAAAAGTTAGATGGATAAGAATATTTTCTGGTATGGTGCCACGGAAAATATCTTTTCTAAATGTTTGAATCTAAGATGAGCCTATTTTGCATAATCAATATTTTCAAAACCTAGGAAATAAATTACAAGAAAAATCATTATATTGTGGTTATATAGGACATGCAAGAGAATATAGTATATATATATATAATGAGTGGCATACAGGAGTACCAGACTTTTCATCTTCCATTAGTATCCTCTTAGATCCTAACTTTTTCATAATTTTGAAACCCTTCATATTACGAGGAAATCCTTTTACATTTTAAGACTTCATATTTTGAGAATGATTCTTCACGTTCTAAGAATGCTTTTTTTTTTTTTTTTGTCATTTTAATGGTGTGACCTTTTCTATTTTCAGAAGATTTCATTTTAGTATAAGAATTCTTAAAATTTTATTATCACATTCAATGTTTTCTAATTAATTAGAAGATACAAAGAATCATATAATTAATTACTTCCTTAGATGGGTTGGAACCTAATCATTTGTATTCAAAGCCCTTACTTCCTCTCTAACTCAATGTTATAGCTGAACACCTATTTTCATTCACGTATTATATTGTGTCCAGGAGAGAGAAGGTGAAACCTAATTAATCTCAGTTACCAATGAAGCTATTGGTGCCATGAAAATAATAAGCCCCAACATGAAGATTACTGCTCTCGAAATTCCAGCTGATCTGCTCACTAGGTAGGCCACACCTATATGTTGATTCATACCATCGGCTATCCATCGGTTCCAATAGTGTAGCCTATCTGATGATCGGATGGACTGATTTTTGTGCCATCTGATCTTCATGGTACTAATGTACTACATAAGTGACACATGAGCCGAAAAATGATTCAATACTACAGGTAGAAATGTGCAGGTAAAGAAGAAAAAGACGGAGGAGGAGGTTTGCTATGTCCACATGTGTCCGTGTGGAACAAGTGTGCGAGATATGAGCCTTCCATAGCTACTAAACTGAAAGCTTAAACGATTATTTTTAACTACCCATTTGTTTTATATGCTGTGGCCACCTGTATGAAATTAACTATTTTTCAAGGATGTGGTTTGTCGGCCCAGGGCTAATGAAAGCGTCATATGCAATTTGTAATGAAAAAGTGAAAAAATTTTCTCAATAAAATTACCATTTTATCCTTTTTACCATGGGTCCCCCGATCGGTACACACATACGTAATGCTTTTTCATTCCAACGCTCTGTTGGATGCAATTTCTATTTATGTTTTAGGTTATAAATATTAAAAAATGTAACCCACATAATGAAAAATGCCTAGGTCATCTTGCAAATTAACCTCATCAAACCAAGGATTGATGACTCGACTCGACGTGACTGGTCCGAGTTGACTCGGATTCACCTGAATACGACTACAATCCGATTCACACATAACTCGATCGGCCTTGCTGAGTCGACCCACTCGACTCTATTCAATACCATACGAGTAAAAAATCCATGCATCAAACCTATTGATGCTATTTTTTGCTCACCTCCTTTCCGCTATTCAGACAGTACTTGCACAAGGAGAGGACAAAGGAGACCCTGACTTATTCATGGGACCCTCCAATGCCTAAGTTAAATTTGGATTTTGGGTCTAAGAGTATGATAATAGTTTAGGGGCGAGAATGTGTGTGTACCTTTCACCTTTCGACGTTGCTCTTTACAGAGGAGAAGCAATCCTGTGTAATTTCGGGGTCTTCCTTAAATGGGATAGATCATGATCTTGGATGATCCCGAGAATCTTAATTCCCTAGATTCTCGGGATTAGAAATTATCTCCTGAAGATCATGGAGGAAGATATTTAATACGGACCAACTCTTTCACCGATTTGTGGCTCGGCTCAGGACGAGATCTGATGATAAGCCTCTAGCCAAGAATAAGTGGCTCGACAAGCCATTGGCTAACCCCGGAGCGTTGATGTTTTCAGTCACCAATTGATTCTCTTTCTCTGTTATTCATCTGACTCTTAGTCAGACGCAGTCATATCGTTGGTCGATGACCACCCTATTGGCCGACTTAAAAGGTAAGTCAGACTGAGGTTGGGCCAAATCTAGGTCGGCTTATGCCTGAATGATGGCTGACCCATGAAATGAGTTGGCATGGATTGGCCCCTGGGAATCCCTTAAGGGACCCTTAAGGAGCTTCGGCCTCCTTAGAGGTCTTGCCATATGACACTGGACATGTTAGCCTCAGTTAGGCTCGGCGCCTAGTGAGTCCAGACCATGTCATTCTTATGTAAGTTGACTTATTGGACTTGTTATATTTTTCCCTAATAGTGAGCCCCCTACTCATTGTGCTAACCTGTGGAGGTCGAAGAGTAGATAAGAATTGGGTCAAAATGTACTTGACCTAAGTTTATGATGAAGCATTTATTGCCTGTACGACGGCCAACATGAATATTGAGACATGTTACCTCATTTTAACATGAGTCGGTTCGTTTCTCGAGATCGCACGAGCTGTAGAGCCATCATTTCGACGACGGGATGAATAGGAAGGAGACACGTGGCAGGGCGTTTGACGGTAGACCCAAGCGGCGAGTGGTGCAGTGCTACGTGTCAGGTCGAGGCATCTGAGGAGACACCGATTCGGCTTCGCATTTAATGTCAGAGCCACATGGAACGACTATAAAAGGAGCATCTTAGCGTCCTCATTTTTGCATTTTTTGCACCCATCTCCATTTTCTCCTTTACTCTCTACTCCTTCCCTTTCTCTGCTTTTTTGCTTTTCTACATTTTCCAGCATCTCCACAATCTCCGGTGAGCTTTCCTCCCTCTCTTTGCTTTAATTTCGCAAATGTCAGGCTCCGTAAGCCCTCAGGTGGGAGTTTATGGTGATGAAGGTGAAGCAAGTGGCTTCTGGGCTGCCTCGGAATCACCCTCGTTGCTGGTTGAGATGGCGGTGAATGCGGATATCGCATTTCGACATTCATAAAGGGTACTGGAATCTCCGTCGCAAAGGCCAGTGGCGTCCGCCAGAATGTCGAATTTACCTCCTAGGTGGGATGCAGTAGTGAAAAATCTTCGTGGTCAATCTGACCCTTCGATCGAAGATGAGGCTGAAGAGGCCAATGTGGAGGAGGGATCCAAAGGGATGGTGCCCTTAGTTCTGACTGAGGATGATTTGGTTCAGATTTGAACTAGGTATCATAATCCTAAATTAGTCATCTTGGGTCTTCCTCGGCCTGATGAGCTACCCGACTAACCCCCCCTAGGGTGGTCGTAATATTTCAGGTCGTGTTGCAGTGTGGCCTTCGGCTCCCTCTTCAGGAGATTGCTTAGCGTCTCCTAGGTTGCCTCGGCATGGCTCCAGGGCAAGTTATCCCAAATGGGTGGAGCGACTTGTTCAGCTATGCGGCTTTATGGGCAGAGATGAAGTAGCCCGAGCTAAGCTTGGATGAATTCCTTCACCTGTACCAAGTACGGCCAAACCCTCAGTAGCCTAGATGGTACTACTTCTGCTCCAGGCGTAATACTAGTGGGGCTCTGATAACTGACCCTCCATCTTCGAACAAAAATTGGAGGGATCGATGTTTCTAGGCCTTTGGTCGTTGGGTGACGGCCGAGTCAGGGCCCTTTAGACCCTTTGTTCCTCGAGCCTTCTCTTGGGTAGCTACTTGAATAGTTATTTACCTTTATCGCTTTGATTGGTTGAGTCTTCTTATTATGCTGTCTAATTGCTTGTTCGTGCTTTGTTAGTCATCCCCAAGAAATTGTCAAGGCTTGATTTAGATTCCCTAGCTCGGATCCAGGACTTGAGAGCCTTAAGTTCAGAGAGGAGATCTTGAAGGGGGCTTCTCTAACCAGAGCATCTTCTTCAATCGGGTCTTGACACGTCTTTGACCAGTAAGATTCAATTCCAATAATTTTTCTTTAGCAATGATGATTCTCCTGACATAGTTCTTCCTTTTGATGTAGAGATGTCGAAGAAACAGAAAACATCCTCTAAGGGTCAAAGGAAGGTCGCCCCTCCTTGCTCGATTTTTATAGAGGTCCCAGAAGAAGGCACGAAGGTGGCAGAAGCAGTTCCTCCTGAGCCTCAGGAGGTTTCTAAGCCAGGACCTATTACAGAACAGGACCCCCAAGGAGGGAGGAAGATCCTCCGAGAGAGGAGGTTGCTGAGGAAGAGATGGGGACTTCCTTCGACACATTGAAAGTATACTCCCCTGGGCGAGTAAGTAAGGGACCAAAGGAAAATTTGTCGACCTCTTTGAGTCACCTTTTATGGAGCTGATGCTCGCCAAGATGACGAAGGTGCTCCTAGAGATAAGGGCATAACTATTGTAGCTTGCCTGCCCAGTTTTCTCAATACTAAGCTTCTTTTCTTTTTGCAGTTCACGCCATGCGCGCTGAAGGCTCAATCTGAGCTATCCAAGGTCAATAGGCAAGCTAAAGAGGTGGAGGCTCGACTATCGTTTGTAGTGGCTCGGGCCGTCTCTGTAGAGGGCCAGCTTAAGGCGAGGAGGGTCGCTCTCTGAGAGTCTTTGGCGGAAAGGTACCGTCTGGCCTCGCGATTAGAAGAAGCTAGGAAGGAGACTAATCGAGCTATGATAAGAGCCATAAGGAGTGCATTGAGGCTTGCATTGCGACCAATCAGGTTAGGGCGGAGACTAAGGCCACTCTTGCCATTGCTCGGAGAGAGGTCATTGAGAGTATCTTTCATCCTTAGCCTTTGAAGATGAGAGGAACACTCTCTTCCGTCAGGGTTACCCCGAGTGTGTGAGGGGGATGAAAGAGAGTTCCCAAGCTTAACCTTTTTGGCTTTGAAGAGATCGATTCAGGATCCGACGGTCCGGGCGAGGGAGTTACAGTTGACCCCGAGGCATACACTGAGGCGACTCCCGATGCTACTCCTGAGGCAGGTCCTTCGGTGGCCCCTAAGTTAGCTCCTGATGAGGCGGCCAAGTCTAAAATTTAGTTCTGTGGAACAAAATTCATTTCTACCCCCACATCTGCTTCAAGCACTTTAAGCACGCCGAGCGCCAAGCTCAAGAGCATCTGCAGAAGCGAGCTTCATCCAACCTCAACATTATGTATTTTTGTTAGTGTTTTTTTTTACCAATATAATACTGATGTAAATGCTGAATCAACATGAATGTGATATTTTCGATCGAATTAATGAATACATTTTCCTTGCAATCCATTGTCCGATTTCCATTATTTGTCGTGGATCTTGGCATGTTGACCAATGAAGGCTAAGTGATGATTGTACGTTGGCCGACTTAGGGATAGTAAATCTTGAGATGCTTTGCATTCCAAGGATGAGGCAATAGCTACTCGGTCCGATCTTCTAATCGATATGTACCGGGTCAGACGGTTCTAGCAATCACGTAGGGTCCTTCCCAGTTGGGCCCCAACATACCTGCACCAACCTCCTTGGTGCTTTAGAATGTCTTTCAGAGGACTAAGTCTCCCACTCGGAATCGTCTAGTCTTAACTCGAGCATTATAGAATTGAGATACTTGCTGTTGACGGACGATCATATGAAGCCAAGCCTATTCCCTTCGTTCTTCCAGAAGGTCGAGGTTGAGCGCTAGTAGTTCCTCCTTGTCTTGTTCATCGAACGAGTTCACTTGGGAAGTCGACAGTCTGATTTTCACAGGGGTAATTGCCTCCGACCCATATGCTAGGGAGAACGGGGTCTCACCTGTCGCAGTTCGAGTTGTGGTTCGATAGGCCCACAAAACTTTAGGAAGTTCCTCGGCCCACACCCCCTTTGCTCGGTCGAGCTTGGTTCGGAGATGTTTCTTGATTATCTTATTGACAACTTCAACTTGTCCATTAGCTTGGGGATGATGTGGATATGAGTAAACGTTCCTAATCCCGAGGTTTCGGTACATCTCTTGATATTGTTTGTTGTCGAACTACTTTCCTATTGTCAGAAATGATAGTCCGAGGTATCCCAAATCGGCAGATGATGTTTTTCCAAACAAAATCTATAATTTTTCACTCTGTTATCTTAACCAAGGGTTTCGGCCTTTGCCTACTTGGTAAAGTAATTTACAATGACGACAGTGAACTTGGTCTATCCCTTCGTTGTTGGGAAAGGTCTGATGATGTTGATCCCCCATTGAGTAAAGGGCTAAGGGCCGACCATTGGGATGAGCTCCACAGGGGCTGCTAAGGAATCATTGCGAACCTTTGGAATTTATCATAGCTTTGGACGAGCTTACAGGCATCTTGCTGGATGGTCGGCTAATATAGCCTTGCTAAACAACTTTGTGTGCTAAGGATCGTCCTCCAGAGTGATTGCCATAGATACCTTCATAAATTTCTCGCATGAAGTAGTCGGCCTCGTTAGGTCGTAAACATCGCATGAGAGGTGAAAAGAATCCTTTCTTGTATAGGACCCCGTTGAACATAGTGTAGCGAGCGGCTCAGATCTTCAGTTGTCGAGTTTTGAGTCTATCTTCAGGAAGCTCACCACTCTTGATATACTGAATGATAGGATCGACCTAAGTAGGTCCTAAGTCGATGGGGAACACGGCTGTGGAGTCGATCTTGTTGACGCTCGGCTTGACAACATACTCAATCTGGATGGACCTAGGGATTTCATCTTCATCAGCTAAGGCGAGCTTCACCAAAAGGTCAGCTTTGGCATTCTTAGCTCATGGGATCTGGATGACGGTACAGTGTTGAAACCCGCCGATCAATTCTCTTACTTTTTGTAGGTAGACTTTTAGTCTCTCTTTTCTAGTCTGGTAGATATCGGCTATCTAATTGACGACTAATTGAGAATCATTGTATACGTCGAAATGAGTGACTCCCAAACGAAGTCCTAAGAGCAAACCTTCGTATTTTGCTATGTTGTTGAAGGCTTGAAATCCAAGTCTTAAGGTATACTGCATGTGCGTGTAATCAGGAGTTACTAGGATAACCCCTACCCCGCTTGCCTTAAAGTTGGAAAAACCATCAACATAGAGCTTCCAGAGGGATTGGGGGGTAGTGGGCCGTTCTTGAACTTGCTGGTTAGGCAGCTTGCACAACTTTAATGATGAAGTCAGCCTCTTCCTAACCCTTAATTGCGACTCGAGATTTATAATGGATGTCAAACTTGCTTAGCTCAATTACCTATTTCGTGAGTCGCCTTAAAGCTACCTATTTTTGGAGTATCTGACGAAGCGGTTGGTCGGTCAGAATGATTATCGAATGAGCCTGAAAATAAGGCCGCAGGCGTCTGGATGAGACAACCAATGCTAGAGCTACTTTTTCCAAGGTTGGATACCTTATTTCTGCTAGGACGAGAGCTTTGTTGATGTAATGAACTGAAAAATGCTTCCCTTCATGCTCGTGGATCAAGGTCGAGCCTACAATAGCATTAGAAACTGCTAAGTATATCAGCAGTGTTTCGCCTGACTCAAGCTTGGAGAGTTAAGGCGACGACCCTAAGTATTTTTTAAGCTACTGGAAGGCCATTTTACATTCTTTATCCAATTGACTATCTGCCGACCCTTTAGCTGTTTAAAGAAAGGAAGACATCTGCCTGTGGCCCAAGACACGAAGCAGTTGAGTGTTGCAACCTTTCCAGTCAACCTTTGGATATCTTTGATCGTCTTAGGCAATTCCATGTTGAGCAAGGCTTAGATCTTCTCAGGATTTGCTTCGATCCCTCTTTAGCTGATGAGGAAATCGAGGAACTTTCCCGAGCTTATACCAAAGGCATATTTGTTTGGATTCAGTTTCATCTGGTATTACTGAAGGACGAGAAATATTTCCTCGAGATCGGCTACGTGATTTGTCGCTCGGATGCTCTTGACGAGCATATCGTCGATATACACTTCCATTATCCACCCTATCTAGCTGGTGAACATCTTGTTAACCAACCTTTGGTAGGTCGCTTCGGCATTCTTCAACTCAAATGGCATCACTCGGCAACAATAAAGGTCTTTGTCAGTGAGAAAGGTGGTTTTTGATTTATCACTCGAATGTATTAAATTTGGTTATAGCCTGAATAAGCGTCCATAAAACTAAGTAAATCATGCCCCTTGGTGCTGTTTACCAACTGGTTAATCCTAGGAAGAGGAAAATTATCTTTTGGGCAGGCTTTGTTTAGGTTGGTGTAATCCACGCAGACCCGCCACTTCCCATTGACTTTTTTAAACAGGACGATGTTGGTTATCCAATCTGGATAGTACACTTCCTCGACAAACTTAGTTGTTAGAAGTTTTCTCACTTCTTCCTCTATTATGGCATATCTTTCAGGGCCGAGAGCACACCTCTTTTGTCGGACCGGCTTGTAAGTCGGATCGATATTGAGGCAATAAGTGATTACTTATGAGTCGATGTTGGGCATGTCTTCATGAGACCATGCAAAAATGTCGGAGTATCGTTGTAGCAGAGCGACAAGTTTATCATTTAGTGGAGATGTCAAAGAGGACCCTACCTGCACTGTCTTAGATGGGTTAGATTCATCAAGCGAGACTTGGATAAGCTCTTCGATCGGTTGACCACGCTCATGAGATTCATCACGAGGGTCCAAGGACTCAATCGTCATCACTTTAGATGAAGCTTTCAGTGCTGTGAAATTACATCATTGAGCGTTGTGCTGATCCCCTTTGACGATCCCGACTCCCGATTCGATCGAAAACTTCATGGAGAGGTGGTATGTGAAGACTATGGCTTGGAGAAGACATAACAAGGGTTGGCCGAGAATTGCATTGTAGACTGAAGATTGGATGACTTTGAGGAAGCTGATCATGATCGTCGCTTGATGTGGTGTGTCCTCGGCGATGAGGGGGAGCTGAATGGTTCCCTCAGGGAGAACTTGTCCGCCCGAGAAACCGATCAAAGGAGTTCTCACCAGCCGTAGTGTTGACCGTTCGATGCTCATCTTATCGAAAACTTGGGTGAACAACACATCTGTAAATGAGCCTGTGCAGACGAGGACCTTGAAAACCTTACGGTTTGCTATAGTGACAGTAATTACCAAAGCGTTGTTGTGCGGGTGGTGGATACGTCAAGCGTCCTCTTCGGTGAACGTCACATTATATTTTTCCAGCTTTCTCTCCTTCAAGGGTCAAGACAGAATCATGATCTCGGATTCAGGCTGACTAATGCTCCTCATATGGGTTTTTTAAGCGTTGTTCGAGTCGCCTTCGCCTTTGTGACCACCGATAATGGTTCGGATTTTCTTTGTTGGTCGGTTATTATTCGGACGTTCTTCTGCAGTCATGATTCTATTGGTCCCTTGATGCACGTGCTCACTGAGATGACCTTATCGAATGAGCTTTTCAATTTTCTGCTTTAGGTTGTAGCAGTCAATCGTATCGTGTCTATGATCATAATGGAAATGACAATACTTGTTCCTGTTTCGCCGATCAGGATTGCCTCGCAGTTTGTTCGGCCAATTGACGAAGTTCTTGCCATTTATTTCCATCAGGACTTGCTCCTGAGGCTTATTGAGCGGGGTGTATATCGTGAACTTGTTGTCGGGTCACTTACCCGACCTGCATTCGTCCCGAGGCCAATCTTCTTTTTGTTTTTTGTTGGTCGAGTCGGTCTCCTTCTTCGTCGATTTTTTCGTCGAGGCATTTCTGTTTTGGGCCGCCTCTCGCAGGATCTTAGATTCCTCCGCGTCAATGTATTTCTGTGACCGGCTCATGAACTCGGCCAACGTAGACGGGGGGTTCTTGTCCAAGGAGAAGAGAAAGGGCTTATCTCTTAGCCCTTGTATGATGGCATTTAGGGTCGTTTCATCCGAGTGTTTTTGGACCTGAAGGGCTTTGAGATTGAAGCATCTGATGTATTCCTTGAGGAGTTTCCATTCTTTCTCAATTACGTTGTTTAGATGCGCCGATGCTTTAAGTTTCTTCTTTCCCCCAATAAAGTTCGTGATGAATGCATCGCTGAGTTCGGTGAACGAACTGATGAACTTTGGTTTTAATTATTTTAACAAAAGCCTGACAGCGTCGGATGGAGTAAGTGAAAAAGCTTGGCACATGACTGCATCTGAGGTATCGTGCAACTCCATGTAGGTCCCGATGGATTCTACATGCTCAGTTGGGTTGGCTTTTCTGGTTAGAACGCGATCTGCAGCAGGCGGAACCTTTCTGGTAACCGAGCTCACAGTACGTCAACTGCAAATGGGAATTCTGTCTCCTCTTTTCTGGAAGGGTTGACCGACTGATTTTGCTTCATATCTGCAATCTATTTGTACAGGTTTTGAATTTCAATCTTCCAAGGTTCCTTACTCTCTGCAGTTCCCTCAGGCGGGGGTCGGTTGTGCCTCCTTCAATCTATCTCATGGCGAAGGTCGGAAACAGGGAAAGGGACAGTCCCCAAAACATGAGTCGGGGCCGGCTCGGCCGGGTCCTGACATTGACTCGGTTGAGGAAATGGTTGTGGGGCAGAAGGCTGTAAGTCGGATTGGCGAACGCTAGTCGACCATGCTTCCCTTCGATTAGGTTCCTGTGCTTGGTGAGATTGCATATGTTCCAACATCTGCCTCATATAATCCAGGTCGGATCTGATGTCTTTTTTCCAACTATCACGCCGACCATTTGCTCGGTTCCGTTGAGTACGCCTAGTCGAATCAGAGGTTTCTTGGCGGGCTGGAGAGCCTTGACAAGTCTCCCATCATGCTAGTTGGTCTGCGGGTCGCGGGGCTTAACCGACTGCTGGAAGTGTTACAATCGGAGTCACCTCAGTAGGGGTTGGAACTTTCTTTTTCGCTCTCGCCATAGCAGGTTGTGCAGTGTCCCTGGTAGAGTGAAAATGACTTACAATGTCAATTCCTACAGATGGCGCCAAACCGTTGATGTTATTTTTTTCTCACCTCCTTTCCGCTACTCGGACACCTGCATAAGGAGAGGACAAAGAAGACCCTAACTTATTCAGGGGACCCTCCAATGCCTAAGTCAGACTTGGATTCTAGGTTTAAGAGTATGATAATAGCTTAAGGGTGAGAATGTGTGGGTACCTTTCACCTTTCGGCGTTGCTCTTTATAGAGGAAAAGTGATCCCGTGTAATTTCGGGGTCTTCCTTAAATGGGATAGATCATGATCTTGGATGATCTTGAGATCCTCAATTCCCTAGTTTCTCGAGATTGGAAATTATCTCTCGAAGATCTCGGAGGAAGATATTTAATACGGACCGACTCTTTGACCGATTCGTGGCTCGGCTTAGGACGAGATCCGATGATAAGCCTCTAGTTGAGAATAAGTGGCTCGGCAAGCCATTGGCCGACCCCGGATTGTTGATGTTCTTAGTCATCGGTCGATTCTCTTTCTTTGTTATTCATCTGACTCTTAGTTAAACGTAGTGATATTATTGGTCGATGGCTACCCTATTGGCTGACTTAAAAGGTAAGTCGGATTGAGGTTGGGCCAAAGCTAGATCGGCTAATTATGCCCAAATGGTGGCCGACCCATGTAATGAGTTGGCATGGATTGACCCTTAGGAATCCCTTGAGGGACCCTTAAGGAGCTTCGGCCTCCTTACAGGTCTCGCCATATGGCATTGGATATGTGGGCCTCGGTCAGGCTCGACGCCTAGTGAGTTCAGACAATGTCATTCTTATATAAGCCAACTTATCGAACTTGTTATATTTTTCCCCAACAAAACCAATTGAAAACACTTGGGAGAATTATAAAGAATCGTTCAAAAATTTCTACCCGAAGTACAAATATTCAATAAAAATATCTTTATTAGTCTCTCCTTTGTATTATTTTATGCATGTAATCACAATACCTGGGGGGCGGACCAATACCTACGTATTTGTTATACAATACTCTGTCGGCTAGCTTTCCGGTTCGTCGCAAGTTGAACCAGTCTTGGTTCATCGCCACTGATTTAAACATGGTAGTATATTGGGTGAATCCAGACCATTCATCTTGTTTTCAGTATAACATATTGTCCACTCTAGGAAAACCAACACCATTGGATGATCCTGGACATTGGGTTAGTGGATTTCATCTTTGAACCTGGATCATTTCAAAGTCCATCTATAGAAGATCCTGCCATAGGATCGATCTGGACTCGCAAACTGTGTAACGTGAAGATGGTGATGAACGAAGCTTGATTCATCGCGCGACGAATCCAAGTGGACCTCTCTATAAAGAGTATCTACAGCTAAAAACATCCGTATCGATCGGATACCCCACCATCGCTCCCAGCTCATCCCAGCTCGCTTCTTTAAAGAATTCATTGGTGTTTGAAGTTGGAAAGCCCGGATAAAATGTTGTGACGGTTGACTGGGCCATGGAACTCAACTGGCCTGAAAAGATCTGGTCCTTTGTTTCAATCTGGTCAATAACAGGCTTCTTTTCAAACCGTTGGATCGCGGAGGCATCAAAATACTTGTACTTGTCTCCATCATCAGACTCAAAGCTGCATGTTTTGGAGCTAGAATCAGTTGGGTGCTGTTTGATTGACTGTCCGATCCAATCCGACGGCGTATATTTCCTATAAGAAACCGTTCTCTGGAAAATCCGACAAATAGTCCAAACCTCCTGCCACCCCAAGAAGAAGAAAATGAGATAATTTCACTACTTTGAATTCTCATTCATGAAAGAATAGGTTTTGTGTGTGCGAACTGATGAACTCATATCAATTGGTTGCAAACTACCAACCTAAATGTGGCTATTGGATTGGTTCATCTGGATTGTCCATTCTTGTTGGCCCACAGAACAAAACAACCATATGGATGAGTTCTAACAATGAGACGAATAAAAACATTATAAACATATATGGTTTATTATTATTGTTTTTAAGAATTGTAAGTTACAAATTTTAATATTATTATTTTAAAAAAATTTAAGTTACAAACATATACGGTTTATTATTATTATATTTAAAAGAAAAAAATAGAAAAAAATTAAATCATAAATAGATACCTAACACTGAAATAAGTGCCAATTTATAATTCAAAGCAAATGAGCTGTTATTATCATTTCAAGGTATTTGTTTAAGAGAGAATTAGGGTTAGAAATCGAGAGTTAAATATATTTGTAAAAAATATATAAAGAAAATTATAATCATTACCCTTTTATATTATAAAAGCACCAATTTTACAGTCATTACGGGCAAACAACCAATGGCAAAATGTAATCATTTTAGTTAAATCGAGACTAGGATGAAAGAGTTACCCAAAAATCACAATATTCAAAAACTCAGGTGGGCCATACCATGTGAATTCAAAGGTTTTAAATATAAATTTTTTTGGGTGACCCATTCAAAAACTCAGGTGGGCCATACCATGTTAATTCAAAGGTTTTAAATATAATTTTTTGTTTTGGGCGACCCACTTGAGTGTTGAATCATCCTGAATTTTGGATCTGGCCCCAAAAGGAGTGCGGTAGGTGATGGATGGCATGGATTTCACGCACGTGAAGTCATTTCTCCAAGCGTTTCCCATTGCCACCCGTGTCTCACAGCATTGGGTACATCCACACACATGCATGTATGAATGGACCTAGGTATTTATGTATGTATACACATATGCATGTATCTATATATGTATCTATACACGCATCTGTATGCATGTACATGTGTGTGTGTGTGTGTGTGTGTGTGTGTGTGTGTGTGTGTGTGTGTGTGTATGTATGCATGTATGTATATAGGTACGTATGTATGGTGTATGTACAATGAGAAAAAGAGAGAAATCTTACAGCTTCTTGAGTGTTCTTGGCATTGAGAATGTTGGTGTTTTTGGCAGAAGTACTGGGAAGGCGAAATTCATGCATCATCCAATCAGTTTTGGTGCCTTTTCCAGCGCTTCCTCTGTAATAAACTAGAGATTTCTTCAGCCCAATACAGTCATTAGATTTTTCTCCAGGAGAATAGATAGGCCTATCAATGCCTGTGGCCTTCCAAAATCCAGACCCTGTGACCCTGTTGGGCCTGATGCTGTTCCTGTACTTTCTCCCTCTTAGGCAATAGAAGTACCACTCCTTCTCCTTGCCTCCCACATTGCTCACCTCTAAAATAAAATAAAAGAAGAGCCATTCATCAGGTGGGGTCCACTTTTTAACATCATAGACCATGTGGAACCATTCAAAGAAGATTTTATAATAGCAACAAGTGTTGACAGATGGGGCCCATTTGTAGAGATGGTTGGATAATCAGAAGCTTCCATCTTCTTGACAGTATTTTGAATGGCATATGATCTGATAATCACGTGGAAAATGATCGTCCGTCAATTTATTGAGTTGAATATGAACCATTGAGAATGTATTTTCAATGGTTCAAATTAAGCAACACAAATAATCACAATCACCCATTCAAGGTAAGTTTCTTCGTGTCCCGTCTGATGCAATTATAGAAGGCATGGATGGTTGTTATCATCCAACCAACTTTGAATATGGACCCCATTTGGGTGACACATGCCGGCGACCTCGGTTTGTGACAATGGAAAACTGAACTCTAATGGTGGTGATGATGATAACGATGATATAGTTGGGACAAGGATATGATGTTGATGATGATGATATGGATATGAATATTTGAGCATCGTGGTTGTCGTTAGTTGGATGACGGATGCTGGCTTGTTTGGAATATCTTACTATTTATTTAAAGAAGATAAAATATTAGAGAAAATAATAACTGTATAGATGATGATGTCTGGTTGGCCATAGTCATCGCGATTATCATCGTCGTCATTGTTCTTATGAGAGTGGTGCTCACATCTACGCAACATCACATCTTCGCACCATTCAATATTGGTGAGCAAGAATCTTTATTCTTGACATACATTTCAAAATGGTTATTTGAAAATTTGCATTTTGGAATGCTTGCAAGATTCCTACCAACCATCATTTAATTACAAGAGATAATGTGATTCTATCAGGTTAAGTCAAAATATTTTTTTAAAAAGTAACCTAACGGCTGTTATGTAAAGATGGAACCATTGCCGGTTATGGACCATAACTGCGGGCCAGTATAGTTAGAAAAAAAAAAAACCAAAAAAAAGAATTATAACCCATAATAGCCATTACAATCTATATCATAACAGTAATTATCATGGTCATTACGGCCACCGTTATAGATACTGAATACCTAAGGTCAAGTGCACGTCAACATTATCGTTATCATCATCATTATTATTGGAGGTGGAAACTTCCTTTTTTTGGTACTGATCTGTACATGTGGAAGGCATGTTTTGGTTTATCCAATCCGTTCATTTGATCAACTCTAACATTTCTGTTGTTGGCATTGGATAAGTAAAAATGCACTGACATTCCGCAATTAAGAGAGAAAGACAAGATTTGATGGTTAGGATCTTCTAATTTAGTAGATTATTTGGACATGATTCATTCATGGTGGAGGCCATTAGATCAATAGCTCGGATAGCCACATGTATAGATTAGGTGCCAAACAAGGAAATTCCCAACTTGTAACAAACCAGAAATTCATTATTATTTGTGGTGCTGTTGTTATTCTAGTGGACCCCACAATCTCTCAAAGTTGTTTTCATTGGATTCTTAGGATAATGTACAATTGGAATTGGTCAAGAAGTGGGCCCCACCTTGGATAAGTAGTAGACAAATTTTATCATCCTCATCATTGGGTTGAATTTTAGCCATTGGCCACTTTTGTTTTCAACCGTCTTTTTGTTTTTTTTTAAAATAAAATAAAATCGGTTCTGATCATCTAAAAATTGTGTTCTTTTTCTTTATCATAACCTATCCATAATGGTCCACCTCTTAACCAGATCACCCAACATATGTTGTAAGACGTAATCACGACTATGTTTGGTCCTGAGGAAAATGCTACAGGGACTTATATAATGAATGAGTCATCATTTGGCTCAACTCCCTATTTAATAATTACATAAAAATATTTAAATATTTACAATATGGTTCCTCTACGATTCCGTGTAGAATAAGCTTACTCTATGAATATTTTATGTGAAACCCATGAGTTGTGTTGATGGCATCTGACTTTCTAGCATGGTTGCTCCATTATGAAAGTGGGACACCTCAAAAAACAGGCCAATCTAACTATCAAACCAGATACCATGTGAATTTAGACATTCTTAGTTGATTTTTCTTTTTTCTTTTTTTTTTTTTTTAAAAAAATTATTAAATGGCCTACCTAATTATTTTGTCTGGTGTTTTGAGCATCTATCATCATGGTGGGGCCAACGTAATGCACATGTTGTATGACACATACACAAGCAACAAACCACACCACATAAAATAATGAATATATAAAATCTTCAAATTTATATGGTGGGCCACATTATGATCAACCAGGCCTAAGTATTGAAGCATCCAATTACGTGGTGGTAGAACCCTTGTGGACAGTTTGGATGCCATATACACACCCAGTTGGACCCCACCCATTACTTATAAAACAACCTTATTCTATAAGGAACCATGGAGGAGCTGGCCTTTTAACTAGCTCTACATAATCCCCTAAAACATGGTATATCATATATAGATGTATGATTCCATGAGTTTGTAGTAGGCTAACTTTTTTAAAAAAACTTTTATTAAAAAAAAGTTAAATGTTTTTATTTTTTATTTCTAAAAAGTTAGGTGAACCAGTCAAAGAGCTTAATCAAGAAGCCCTGCCGGCAGGTAATGAGTCAAACTCACGAGAAAGTGTTCATATTGGACTCTACTCTAGAACTCATTTATCAGGTTGACTTAGCTGAGTTTCGAGTCGAGTCGTTGAGTTTTAAGACTGGATAGAACTCGATAGATATTGGGTCATAACCATTCATTTTTTTTACCATCAAACCAATGGTTTAAAATTAGTGTGTAAAATCAGATGGTTAAGATCATCCGATCAGTTCGACTTGCAATCATTGCACAGTCTGGATTTTGTACGCCTTTGCCGTGCAAAAGTTAAGCTACTGATAACTAAATTAGATTTTAGCCGTTGGCTTTAAATTATCTTTCATAGAACAATAATAATTAGAGGCTGAGTTCTCTATTAGTGAATAGTAGGGTGCATGAACTTCGCCCATGTAGGGCTATATATGGTTGTGTTGAGTCCCACTCATGGATGAACCATGAAATCTCCCAAATATGAAGTCTAGCCGTCCAATCTTTGGCCAGTTTTTCAATGAATGTGGATTGTTAATATCTTTCTTCTTAACCCATGTATGTGCATTTGCATGCTAACAATTGAAATGTTAGCCATGTTTGATTGACGCATGGCCCATGCATGATGGTTCGAAGAGCTTAATGGTCTGGATCACTCAATCATGGGCCCATGTACAAACTCCCTGAGAAATTGAAAAGCACTTTTATTAGTCATTAATATATAAGCAGCTCCTAGTGGCCGAAGATTTCACATATTTGACATTGTGAAATGTTTGGGGCATCTGATCACATGATGGGTTGTTATTTAATATTTCAGAGTTTCTACAATCAATGTTTTAAAATCAGGACCTGTCCTAGACTCATTTTTGTGAGCAGTTCACCCATTTCAGCCTAAAAATCTACTTAATAAAATAATAAGAATAGAAAGAATTTACTATTCATCTATTGTTAGCCTAATGGTTAGGGTTCAAACCTGGGTCGAACCCCTCTGAACCAAATCTGGTCTGGTTTTGAAGATGTAGAGAAAATATATACTTTCTTACAAACAAAATCTAGTAAGAGTGCAACTAAGATGGTCTAAGATTAATAAAACCATGAAACTAATATTCATAAAACGCTCGAAAATCAACCATTAAGATGATAATCTCATAATGATCATCACTACCAAATACTTCAAATCTTGAGATGAATATGGTCATAATGGTTTTAGTGGGATGAACGGTGATGATGACGAAGACATTGATTCACATGAAAAAAAAGAAGAAGAAAAAGAGTAGCGAAAATCACAAAACTTACTAGGAAGATCCCATGGGTCATATTTATAGATATCTATCTGTTTGATGAGTTCTAAGCTGATGGGCCTCTTCTCCACCTTCCGTCGTAGATAGAAGTCGACGAGCTCTTCGTCGGTCGGATGGAATCTGAATCCGGGAAGCACCACCTCTCCTTCTTGCTTGTCCAAAGAACTCATTTTCTCAATCTCTTCCTATCTCTCGTATGTTTCCTTCAAGCAATAGATGTTTTAGTCCCACATATGGTAAGACACTGCGGGCGTCTATGTGAAGATTGTTGCTTTTATGGGTCAAAGCATGCGATTTGATTTCTTGGGTTGTGAAGATAGGAGGGGGTCTTTATAGAATTCCTGTTTTCGCTTTTTCCAGACGAGCTTTGTAAAAATTAAATAAATAAAGTTGTGTGGGCCCCACTTTAGATGTACCATAAACAGAGTGAAAAAAAAAAGTTGCATGGGCCCCACTTTAGATGGACCATAAACAGAATGGAAAAAAGTTGCGTGGGCCCCACTTTAGATGGACCATAAACAAAACGAAATAAAGTTGTGTGGGCTCCACTTTAGATGGACCATAATCAAAATAAATAGGAAAAACAACACCTGGATGTCCTAACTCACCGTATAATGGACGGTTAGGATGAGAGGTCATAAATGGTCCTACTTCCTCAAATGAATGGACATAATCAGACGTTGAGATCCATCAATCTAACTAAATTGGATTAAGACAGTTTAAAAGTTTAGTTACATGTGTCCCACGTAGACTCCTGGTGCATGCGCATGGACCATGTACTTCGCCCGAGTATTATATCAAACATACATGTATACGTATACCTCCCTCTGTACACACATGTAAGCAGGTAGATAAAAAGAGAACCTATCACATGTAGTTGGTGCTACCACGTGGCCCACCCTGATGTGTTTCAGACATCCAATCCGTCCAATAGTTATGCTCCTCCCTTCTAGGCTCCCAAACCCTAAAAACAGCCTTATCCAAGACTTAGGTGGACCACACCACATGATATAGTTGATAATGGATGGACACATGTGGAGCCCGCCATCGTGTGGTTCAAAAATCTAATCCATTCACTGTATGCACCCAACCTCCGTGAGGACCTGACCAGATTTTAAGCCATTCCAAAACTCAGGTGGGCCTAACTGATTTTAGAAATTTAGGCACAGTCCCGCCCTGGTCACAATGAGTTCTGGATACTGCTTATTTTTGAAGCATCCTATTTTCTGGAGGAGACTCACCAGATACACATTTCATATGGACACATACACATCATAGGGTCTACATTTCATATGCCATATGCAGGTCAAGGTGGACCCCAAACAATTTCGAGTATACATGAACTCGAAAATGCTAATCATATTATTATTATTATTATTATTGAGAAGGTTTAAGTGCAATCGGTTGGATTGGAAGTTATAGACCAATCAGCATATAGCTTTTAACATTTCGTGTTTATACATAATCTAATCCGTCCAATAGGTTGGCCTCATCATGAGAATCACTTTTAAAAAATAGCACCAGATACTTATTGAATGGACCACATTTGTGTTTTACGATTTATCAACAGTTATACATTTTTATATGGTGTGGCCCATTTTATGAGTAAATAGGGAGGAAGTTTTCATTAAGTGGTCTTCATGGTAGTGCCACCATATTGGAAGGGTTGGATGTCAAATGGACTTAATAATTTGAAAGTTAACGAATAGACGTACTATAACTTGTGGTACAACCGTTTGGAGCTGAGACCTCACATCATCGTCATTATTGTTGTCGTTGGATTGTTACGTGTGAAAATTAAGAGCGGTGGTGAAAAGGAGATTTGCTGATTCCACACGCGTGTGGAGTATGACCACCATATGAATGCACACGTCCTAAGTAGTAAAATCTGAGCTTTCATTCTGGTCGGAAACAAACAATTCTCAGCCCAATGCCTTTAAAATAAGCATTTGGAATGCTCAGGTCGGAAGTTAACTAACGTACGGAACATTTTTTAATCGTCCATTGGTTTTGTAGTGGTCCAACTGAAGTGTGAAATGGCTGATTTTTTAGGCTAGAAGATCTGAACAGTGTAAACCACCTGACGGAAAGATCCAATCTTTCACACTAGACACGTGTGTCTGCATGTGAAATAGTTCCCACGTGCGTGTGGAATTAGAAAACCTGTGACGTTGGAGTGATGTGATGAAGGGGTAAGATAGGAAATTCAGAAGGAGCGTGACATTTGACTATCCTTTTGTAGAACTTTGACTTTTATGGTTGATATTTATAGGGGAAATATTTGATACTCTGGTTGTGCATGACGCTTGAAACACGAGCACTTAGAGATTCTATAAGGTAGAATATATTAGCTTAAAATCTAACCATTAAATTGTGAAAAAAAGTTGGTAAGTTACATTCCAAAAATCAGATAGGTTGAAACATTAACCTCTGATTTGGGCATGAAATAAGACCGTTGGATTATTTTCATTTTAGACCATCTAATAAATTTAACCAATCTAAGAGAAAAATAATCACATAAATGTGACTTCTGGTACATGAAACATCTAAGCTATTACACATGATTTGAATGGTTTAGTTTTAATTTCAAGCCATGTATTCAATTTCTAAGTTCATGTGTATCATTTATCCGGCTGCCAGAGTATTAAAGTTTTTCTCATATTTTAAACACATCTTTTTGACAATTTTTGATAATTTTTGGTCTCATGTGAATGGCATTTCCTGGGGGATGTTCTTTATATAGTATTTACACCCATTTTTTTTATTCAAACACCCTCATTTTTCCACTTTTGTAATAGAAAAAAGTACAGGAAAATGTATTTGGAAAATCATTAACTGTAGGAATGGATATTCTTTAAGAAGATGGAATTCGGAAAAAGACCAAAACAGTATTTTTAAATGAGAAAATGGGATTTTTAGGACAGTAATCCATGTGAAGTTTGACTTTCTTGAACTTGCTTTATCTTACTTAAATTCCAAAGAGGTTCACTAAAATACATTCTTACGTATTGCAATAAGACATCTCGTGACTCTAATAGATGGATTTTTCTTCTTTTAAGATGACTCGAGTGGTCTATGACGACGGCTTCCCTTAGATGGAGGATCTGCAAAAATCTTTTATATTAAATATTTCAACCCTTCGATTATATAAAGATTACATTAGCTATGCATTTTTAGAATAAGAATATGAGATTATTGTATTCCAATTAAGATTTTCTATTTTATGTCCATCCATCCTTTCAAAGTAAAACATGCCACATTAACCGTTTAGATCTTTAAAAAATGAATATGACTCCAATTAATTTAAAGTCGCGGCTTATCTTATTATGTTAGGATGTATTCTAGAAAATATTTGTTAGAAAAGTCTAGCAAGGAAAATTATAGAAATGACAGCCAACCTTTCTAACATGTCATCTTAAAGATGATCAGAAGAACGAAAAAATAAAAAGGTAATCCAATTATCAACCGGATAGTCAGTCAAAAACAAATTTTATACACAACCAAAAACCTCTAAATATACCTGGGGCCCACCTTATTATCAGATTAGTCTGGTTTTTAGTTTGTCTAATCATCATTGTAGGTGTATCTGTTGGAAAGGTTGGATATCATACACAAGTCAAGTCACATGAGCCTACAAAGCATGAGTCCACTTTCAGGAAAAAATAGACGAGAGTATTTCGGTCATTTCACACCTCATTGCCTCTCTCAATCTCTGTCAAAGAAGGTTTTTTTATTTTATTATTATTTTTTTTTGAAAATTAGTTTTTAATATTTTATTGTGTTTGGTTCACAAATTAATTAATCAATTTTCCAACATTGTATGTGTGTGTGTTTTTTTTTTTTCCCACGCAGCCTAGCCTCCTATTTCCTTGGTCAGTATTTCGTCTTCTAGAAACTTACCAAATGGAATGGTAAAATTGAAGATCTTTCTTATTGGAAAGTTTGTTAATATCACACGTGTAGATCATACACATCCGCACACATGTGCCATTGTGGCACGTAGTCAAAGATCAAATCCGTACTAGTAGGTTTAACCATAGTTTCCTTGAAATTAATTTGGTTTTGGTCACTAGGTGGGCCCCAATATTGGAAACAGCTGGATGGGTTAGAAAACTTCAGCCGAGCCATGCATTTGTTTTGCAAACTGTAGCCTACCTGATCATTAGTTAACCTAATTCTTAGGATATTACATTAATATATTGATGCCTTTCTAATTAATGGATTGGATCTCACGATGAGCTTCATGGGGCCCATCATGATGTTAAGTGTTTTATCCACACGTTCGTAGCTTTTCTCAAATCATTTTAAGTCATGATCCTAAAAATGAAGCAATTCCACGGGGCCAGTGGACCACACCAAAGGAAGCTGCGGTGATAATGACACCCACCGTTGAAACCTTTCTAAGGGCTACCGTGATGTTACACACACACACACACACACACACACACACACTATCCAACCTATTCATAAGGTCGTGTAGACGTTGATGAAGTGAAAACAAAAATATTAGCTTGATCCGAAACTTCTCCACCTCTCAAGAAGTTTTTAATGGTGGACGTTCAATCCCTACTTTGTGGTCCACTTAAGACCTGTACTTGACTTATTTTTTTGCTCATATCTTAAAATGATCTGAGAAAAATGATGAACGGCATGGATAAAACACATACATCACAGTGGGCCCTATAGAGCCCTGCCCAGATAGATCACCGTCCAGGAGAGGGTAAGATGCAATCCACATCCGGATCTTAGACCTATGTGTCATGATGGAAAATGTACAGTTTGCAAATGCATGGGGATGTGAGATTCCTATAAACTCTCACCTGCAGCATTGTAGTTGGAAGGTTTAAGACTTAACTGGGCCACACCACAGGAAACAGTGAGGATTCAATGCTTGCCAATGAAACCTTTGTGGGGAAATTATTTGTCTTATGTATGTTTATCATGTTGTTAATGTTTTAAATCTACCAGTAATAGGGGCTTGTTGATGCCATCAACAGACCACTCAATGCCATCAAGCAGATAGTGATGCCTTCAACAAATGCTCAATCTCATTAAGAAAATTCATGTTGGTTGTTGGAACATTTTGGTGTTGCTACTTGATGGCGGTGAAGAAGTTTGATGCCAACGAAGGTCCCATCGAAGATGTGTACATAATTGTGTAACTACGCAAGTTGTTTTCTATTTCTCTTGCAACAACACTATATATAACAAGCATAATCGAGATTTGGGAGTGACAAAGGTGTATTTGGGCTTTCTAAATCATTTCTAAGGATTTAAAGGCCTAGATAGGGTTTTTGAAAAGAGATTCGAGGCTTATTCAAATAGGTAAGACCCTATCTCTTGTTCAAAGATTTCTAGTGCATTACTTGTCGCTTTATGCTATAATTTTTCTCGTAAGGATTTTTCCACATAAAAATTGGATTGTTCCTGTTTGGACTTGGTAGTGCGATTGCGTGTACTTTTCTTGATTCGTCTCCAAGTGTTTCTGCGGTTTCCAACATATCAACTATGCACTTTTTCACATAAGCAATTCTACAATTGCTAGAAGCAACGACACATGGGCCCAGAGGATGCTCTCATTCAATGCAACAAGTATGCATGATATTCATCAAGTTGGTATGCACTGGTGGTCTCATGTAACATCTTGGATTTTTACTATTTTAAATTTTTAAAAATTCTTAAAATTTTTTTATATGACTAGCTTATGTTATCACTTATTAACCATTGATGTTCAAATTGAGTCTAAATGCAGGTGATACCGGTAAATAACTGCACAAATCTGATTAATCAACTGTGAGAAGCTAACAAATTCATCTAATTACTTAGACATTGAGTTTAGCCTTGAGATTTGTTCGCGTAAGGTCCAAATTTAGCCAACCTATCACTGACTAATCAAGACAATCAAATCTAAATAAATACCTACTAAAAGTCAAGACAAGTAGGCATCAGATCTTAATTAACAAACTAAACTGACCTACTTATCCTTTTAGCCCAAGAACCAAAGGTTAAGGGTGATTATAACTGAATCGTCATTTCAACTAGTTGCGAATAGGCCACTCTATGAACTTAGCTAATCAAAACTCTAATCATTGAGCACAAAAAATCTCGCTACCCAATTCATTCGAGAGATGCATTGATTATCTGAACGAGCTTTAGACAGCTCGTTAGTGAACCACTAAACCCAATGCTATAAAAATATGTTTGTCTTTGTGGGCTTAACATCCATCACTGAACATCGAACCGAGATCGGGTCTTGAATCATTCAACTTCGACTCGCAAAGCGGGTGCTTGGGTTGTACGAATACCTTATATGAAAATCTAGAACTTAAGTAAAACTAGTCCATTTGTTCTTTCACATAATTGTAACTTTCAGACCGTCAATTCACGACCAAAATTAGGGTGTAGACTAAAAAAATTTCCCCACACATATTCGTATAGCCACGACCCCGATTAATCGTCGATGACCGTCACTCTATGTTAGCTCCTTCCTAGTTAATCAGCACATCCGATCATCAGATGGTTGTGTCCAAATATAGATCGCCTATTGGGACACTTATCACATGGCTTAAATTGATTTGTGCACCTTCCAACGGGTCCCATTGGTTGGAAACAACCCCCTCTAGGGTTAGTATAATGAATAAAAGGTTATTTAGGTCATTTGTGCAACATATGACACTAGAAATACCATTTCATTTTACACCCCCTCTCCCCATACGAATTTACCCTAGAACAAAGAGAGAAAGAGAGCAAGAGAAGAGAAAGAAAGATAGAGGAGGGAAATCTTAGAGTATTCTTGATGAGTTCCTTTCGATCAAGCCTTAGCCTCGATCGTTCTCCTCCGTTGAATCCATCCCACTCGCGATCAAGAGGTAAAAAATGAATCCTACTTTTCAATGTAGATTTTTCTCGATTAAAGTATATGAATCTTACCTAATTGCTTTTAAATTGGTATAAGAATCATTTTTTTCAAATCCCTAATCCTAAGAGCGCTTTAAGTCAGACGAATCATTGCAAAGGTGTGGACCATTATCCTTAGGTTGCCTTTTATCAACCCCTGAGGGTCCAGTTAATGATCACCTGTAGCGAATGCTTATATTGATTCATTGCATGTTTATATTTTGAGTTTAATTGCAACATATATCGTTAACTGTCTATTGAGGTTCATATGTTTGATAAAATGCCTGATTGATTAGATGTAACTCTTCATTGATGCTTACATGCTTGATGGAATGCATAGGTGGAAGTGCGATTCTAATGTTGCACACATGCTCGATACGATGTCTAAATAGACATGCGGTTCTATTGGTACTCATGTGTTTGACGAAATGCCTGAGTGGTTATGTTGTTGATATTGTGTTAGGACGATATGACAAACAGTTAAACTGTAGTGATACTTTAGTTATTGATAACGTCGGAAAAGTCGGCTAATCACCTGAAATAAGGGGTATCCTACTTTAAGCCACTCACTCTTGACTTATTCAGTCGACCTGGGTCGAACATGGGCAATCGATTGTAGCTGGACTATGCGGGACACTCGCACCTAATGCCGGTTGAGCCGAAGTGCCCCAAGTCGACCGAACTAGTCTAATAGTCGACCGACCGCTTGAAATTGTGATGCGTGATAACACTGAATTGAATCTAGGATACTCATGTTTCTATTAGATGAGTCTGATCATAACCATTAGTGGTATGATCTCACAAAGACTCATGAGCCAGGTATGTTGGTATGTGACACCGTTTTTGAGCTATCGGCCTATGCTGGGGTGATGAGCCTCCCCATAGTGACCAATGAGCACTAATAGATGTGATAGATCAGTGTTCAAATGGCCCCCGTCAAATCACTCGACTGATAGTTCCGTGCCCGAATATTGTTTGAATGACCTGAGCATGAATGAAATTGGGTAACGGGTCATTTTCCTTTGTCGTGATTTAATTTTATATGAGAAGCCCATACCTCAAAACTGAGTAATCATGCTTAGTGTTTGGGTGACAACCCACACCAAGTTGATTCTCATACATTTTGGTATTATCTCATGCCTTTGGAATTGTTGATTTATGAGATTAATGGGTGATACCTAAATTTGAATCAAGGAACGCTGGTGAGGAGCTGTTATGTGTCGTAACGAGTCACGTGATCTGGATAAAGACTTGTGATATAACATCGGTATCCTAGCTTCACCAATTTACTGTATGAATTAAAATTAATAATCACTTGACTAATCATATACATCAATCGTATTGCACTAGAATAGAATGTTGCGATTTTACGTTGGAGTCGCTTGATGAAGAAGTGTTGGTATTTACGAAATAATAGTTAAAGTCGCTTGTGAGGGAGTGTTGGATTGTAAGGTGCGTGGATCATTTCATAATCTCATTCATGCATTTAACGAGAGTATTTAGAAAATAATTGATTTCTTATTTATTATTAATTGCGATGATTGAGTTGATAACATGTGTAACTTAGAACTAATAGAACCACTGAGTTAGCTACTTGTTCCCACCTGGGACGGTATTTTCAAACACCAACCAGACAATCTTATTTATGCAGATACTAGTGAAATATTAGACGAGTAGGCTTTGATCGGCCTGTGCCACTGTCGTTATGTTTTGAAGGATTAGATAAAAATTGAAAACTTCATACTTTAACCATCTTGAGTATGTATATTGTGGCTTGTATAATCCACATTTGGATGGATGTCACTTTTTAATTGTACTTAAACTGTTAACCCTATATTTATTGATTTCTGTAATCTCTACCTCGCTTTAGATTTGCTAATTTGAATTGCGGTACTCTTATTGCTCGCGTGTGAAATGAATGTGAATTTGAACGAGGTCACCTGTGCATTTTCATTTGGTTCATACTTGGAACTCAAGACTGAGGTCTCTGTATTCGGGTGCCGATTTTCGAGGCATTACACCTCACCCAGTCCAAATGGCATGAACCTCCGCCCTTAGGCCCTAAACATAGTTAGAGGGCCAAGCATAAGCTTAAAGTTTAGGTCAATGTGTGGCCAATGATGAATGGCTCGATCTGGCTCGACCCGTTGGCCAGCCTAGCCCAATCATCAAGTAGGTCACCATTGTATAAAAGAATAGATGGTTTAAAGATATTTGCAATGGTTCATTTCCCAAGTGTATTTAGAAAATCAATTTTGGATTAAGAGAATATGTTTTAATTGTTCAGAAAAAACGATTGCACTTAATCAATATAAGCGAAACCAAAACACAAAAAAAAAATAAAAATAGTCAAACAAAAGTAAAAAAGGCCAAATTAAAATAAGAAACAAGAAGCACAAAAATTTACGTAATTCAGTAATATGCTTACTCCACAGGACAATAATAGAACTTTCTTTTACACTAGAAAAAATAGAAATACAAATAAAAATCTTACATCTCTCCCATATGTACTATCACGCTGCAAAATTCGATGCCAAAGTTGGTCAAACTTGACCCTGAATTTCAAGTCATGATTAAATTTCAATCATTCACATCCACGATTTAATAAAAAATTCGTTACAATAAACCAAACATTCTTCTAACACAATGTATAATTACAACAGTTTGAACTTATGAGTTTTTCATTATACATTTTTTCTTGATTCAAATATTGGAATTGTAAAGATGACATGAATGTAATATTAGAATCATAGAGATGCTCTAAATGTCATACATTTCATGAATTCTATACATAATAAAATTAAATAACCATAATCTATATAATATTATACCCAAGTAGCTGACCACATTGTATTAATGCTCATGCTCTAATACCTTATAGTGAGGGACCCACTTATACGTTAGATGGTCAGACTACTGCTCTAATTGTACTTCTAACATATGTCTACACATATAATTATAGTGTTTCCTTGCCAAAGCATGAGACCCCACTTGGCACTGTCTACTCCCTAGGAGCCGTCAGCCACATGGCAGGTCTCCTGTTGGCAGGAACCCTATACATGTGGGTTATCTCCCCTTTGCAACCTCCAATCATGAGCCACTGTGAACTAAATCTGATACCTCCTTATTGACCCATATTTACCAATTTATCCTCCATTTTAATCCTTGAGATCTTGTCATGTGGTAATCTTGAATTCTAGTCATCCAAGCCCTTTTTAAACTTATTGAGATTTACTAGAAAATCAGGCAGGGAGGTTATAAATAGCCCCATTCCCTTCACAATTCGATCATCTAGTAGAACCAAGAACCCCTTCAATCCTGAATCAACCATCAAATCTAATGGACCAAGAGCATAAGAAATCGTTAAGCTCTTAACCCATCAATTCCATCCATCTATCAAGGAAAGGAAAGAGCAGTGGAAGAGAGCCAAGCCCAGGTCAGCCTGGTCTAACCCAAAACTTTAGCCACCTGAGCCATCTGAGCCTTGATCCAAGCCTCTCAATCCAATTCCTATGACACGCCATCCAATCTTCAATAAGCTTGTCTAATCCTAGCATTGGCATTGTGCAACAGTTATTCCCTTCTCAACCCTTTGCTTATGTCATCCATTAGCATTGCATTGCATAACACTAAGTGCTTAATCAATTCAAGTTTATGCTTTATAGCTTGTCGACATATTCAGATCTTTCCTATTAGAAACTCTGATCGATTAGTATAAGTATGATAGGTAGGCAGTCAAGGTGGATTTATCTAGCCAAAATTACAGCTTGATAGGCATTGCATTCGACGCAACATTACATACACTCCTTGTCTCATTAGTGTGTAAGAACTAATCACAATCGTCAAAAGTTCGAGAGATCCAGTGAAGTAAAGACTGTACATTTGTACGGGTTAAGTGGATGCATAATACTTTCCCTCCTTGTAACCATGGTTCCTTACTCAGAATCTTTAGTCACAAATCAAAGAGTCATCTTAGAGCGGAGAATCATCGGATTCTCTATCTTAACATTTTTACACGGTTCAACTGACTATAGAATCAAATTAATTATATTGGCTAGTAGCAGCTCCAGTCAAATATAACCTCTTTACAATCACATCCGTGAACATTTTCAATCCACCGTTAGCGTGAGCGTAGTGACCCACATGGGTCGATTGGTCTACTTCTTAGGATGTCTAACTTTCATGGTTGGGCAACTCTCCAGGACAGGCGTGATGCCAGACATACACCACATTGGCCCCCATCCGCAATCATGCCTCCTTGAACAGATGCATAAAAGTAAAATGGTTTTGACTTGAAAATTCATGTGGCTGCTATCATCAGCTTAGCGTGGCCGATTATGCTCCATACACAATCTGGTAATTAATTAGCAATGTGGAGGGTGTAAATTGCCTTGAGATTATTTCATATTGGATGAGTCACCAATGGAGCTTGTCTACTTGGTGGGTCATGGTTCAATTTAATTTCCTGTGTATAATTATTCAGTGATCGTTCCTAAAGGAGTATTGATCAAAACCGTTGATGTGATGGGCATCAACATGGATGGCCTATAGAACATCCTTCTATATTTGAAGATCCTAGCCATATAATATTTGATTTTTCATGGGTTGGCTGGAAATCGTAGGACTTCTTTACGTATGAGATAAGAAAAGAAGCGTGTATAAAAATTCCTCATCCATGCCGTGCATCCGTATTAGCATTTTATTTTAGGGCACAGACAAAAATAAATGAGACAGAGTGCTCGAGTGGAGCATGCCACAGAAAACAAGGAAAATAATGGTATCCACCGTTCAAATCTAAAACCTTCGTGAGGCCCACAGGAATATGTGTATCGATCCCTGGTGGGGATGGCTAACATGGAGCGTGTGTACTGAGATGGGTGTGTACTAACAAGCTAACCAAAAAAAAAAACATCCGCTGGGGGGCGGGAAGAGGATTGCGTACTCACTCAGTACATTATTGTACTAAGTAAACTCCGTGAGCTTCACTATGATTTATTTATTTATCCAGTCCGTCCATCCATTTTATCAGATAATTTTATGGGTGGAACCCAAAAATGAAGCATATCCAAAGATCAAATGGACTACACCACAGGAAACAGTGCGAATTGAACTTCTACCATTCAAAAATTCTGGGGGGGGGGCGGGTGACAGAAGTTTTGGATCAAGCTTATATATATTGGAGGGGGGGGGGGGGGGGCGGGTGACAGAAGTTTTGGATCAAGCTTGCTTATATTATTAATTTTCCTTCCTCAATATTTATATGATCTTATGAATAAGTTGGATGACAAATAAACATCACTCTAGGGCATAGCAAGGTTTGGACCTTGGAAATCATTATTCCCACTTTTCCTGTGGCATGATCTACTTTAGCTTTATATATGTTTCAATTTTTGGATCAACCCTTTAAATGATCTGGAAAAACGTAAATTCAGTGGGCCCAACTGAGTTTACTCAGTACCATAAGAGAGGAGTAACTCAGTACGCAATCCGATTTCTTGTGGGCGTTTCATCCAACCCGTTTATAAGGTAACACAGACATGGGTGATACTGAAAATGGGAACAAAGAAAATCTCAAGAAAGCTGCTGGTATTAACAGCTTCTAGTCCGTAACTCGAACCCTTGACCCAGTGTTAAAACTTCAAGGAGTCTACCACCCTAAAGGGGCTGGATTCTCCGTGACATTTCTAAAATAATCTTACTCTACAAAGCAGCGTACGTAGCCTAATATCATTTGATCCATCCATCATGCAATCATCCTCATTTTCTGCTTTAAGAATTTTTATTTATTTACTTATTTATTAAAAAAAACCTAAACTCAAGTGGGCCACACTACATAAAATCATGCATATTAAAGCTATAAAATCAAGTGGCTTGGCCTGTCTAAGTCTTGAAATTCACTAATTTTGAGTGCCTCGTAATCATGGCAGGGCTCAGAATAAGAATGGATTGGATGAAATATACGAAACTCGGAGGGCGGGGCCTTACGTGCTAAATAAAAGATTTAATTGAATAGTGGGTGTTTGATCCTAGATGTTTCCGGTGGTGTGACCCACCTGGTTTTTGGATCAAGCTAATATTTAGAATAAAAATAAATCATAAAGGAGCTCATATTTTGAATGAATTGAATGTAGTCCACACATATCACCAATACATTATACATATTTAAAAATATTGAATCTATTTTACCAAATTCAAAAATATAATCTTACATGTCTAGTTTAGGAATAGAAACTAAGTTGTGTGAATTTGTTTCCGTATAAAATGTATTTGCTAAATATAAATATTGTACCATGCTTGAAATGAATCATTGATAGTTTGCTCAACTTTGTTTAGGCTTTAAAAACATGAACCATAGCATTTAAGTCAATCAACAAAGTGCTAAAAAGTACCCCCATACATTGTGTCATGGAATAAGTTATTATAGAAACATATAAACCGCGATTGGATCATAAATTACTTAAGCTACTTATGCCTCATAAGTAGCTCATCTTGATTTCTACTCATGAAGCTGAAGCGATTAAAGGGGTGTTTGAATTCTAAGTTATTTATTTCTCAAGTAGCTTATCTTATAAGTAATCTTAAACACCAAACTTACCTATCTCAAATTCGTTACTATCTAGTCTATAAATGTATTTGATAAACTGAGCTTTGAGCTCATATGCGCACATGTCATGAGGCTCATTTACACGCCACACATGTGTCAACAGGGCGCCACACATGTGTCAACAGGGCACCCAGTCCTTCCATCATAAGGGCAACACTTCGTTGATGTCATAGGCCACGAATTAGGTTGATCCACTCGTCAGGTTGGCCACAGTTTGTAAAATAAATATACAACGCAAAAATAATAATAATAAAGGTAAAAAGCTTTCTAACCCGTCCATCTATTTCCAATATTAAGGCCCACATGTTAAGTGGACCAGATTTATTTGAAAGAAAACTTGTTGTAGGCTAATCTAATATTGGATGGATTGGATCTCACACCCATGTGCCATGCTAATATGTGGCATGTACAAAAGCTTTATTGCACGCACGTGTGAGCTTTAGAAAGCTCTTGTAATCTATCATCAGTGCCAGGGACAAATAGGAAAGTTTTCTATCCTGCTTTCCATTTATACGTGTACGCTGATGGTTGGTTTGTCTAAGCCGTTAATTTGATGACCTCAATCATAAATGGACCATGCCCAAAAACCTCCTCAAGTAACTACTTGTTGGCATGCAAATCCAAAATTAAGAAAAAAAAATAAAAAAAATGTGTGGACAATCAAAGAGATCAAAGATGCCGTGACTAGAATCTTTCCATTTGAATGATATTTTAGTATGATTCGTCCATGATAGGGACAATTATATTAATGGCTTTGATAAATTATCCAAGGCCCCACACGTATCAGCTGGATGCACAAAGAGCCTGACTTGGCTGCCGCCCGGAACCATCGAAATAGGTGCGATCTTGACTATAGGGCCATCTCAACGCATGCTTGTTATATCCATGTCGTCCATCTGTTCTTCCAACTTATTTTAGGGCATCATCTAAAAAATAAAGCAGTTAAATTTTCAGGTGAACCACACCAAAAAAAAGAGGGGAATATCGACCATTAAAAACTTTTGTAGGCTACAAAAGTTTAGGATCAACCTGATATTTGTTTTTTTTTTTTTTTTCATCTAGGCTCATCCAAGCTTTTCAACAAGATTCATAGGAAGTTTTTAATAGTGGGCATTAGGGGTGCACACGTTTAAGTTCAGTCTGATTATGGGGTGGAACCGAAACCAAATCGTTCCCAACGGTTCCAAGAAAGCTACAACCGGACTGTTTGCACCCTAGAACCGAACCGGTTATGTGCTTTTTATAATCCAGTTTAATTGCATGATTTTTTTTTTTTTTTTAATGATCCAGTCTAATTGTACGGTTCTTAAGAGACAATGAGAGGCCACAAAAGAGGGAGAGAATAAAGAAAGATTAGACCTTTTTTTTTTTAAAAAAAAGCTTTTTATGTTAAAAAAGTTAAAATTTAAATATTTATTAACCGAGTAGTCCAGTTCCAAGTTCATATCCAAGGTTCAGTTCTACGATCCAGTTTGATTCTACCGAACCTAAAACAAAGAACCGATTTAAATTGACCGGTTCTTTAATTTTTGAAATCTAAAATCGGTGCACTTTAGAATCGGACCAAACCGTGCGATTTAGTTGGCTTTGATCCAATATACTAATTTTACTTGTTCTGTGTCCACCCCTAGTGGGCATTTATTGTTTATTGGTTTTTGTGTTGTGGTCCACATCTGATGGGATTTTCTTCCTCAGTTCAGAGGAGAGATGGTGCAGTGGTTGAAATTTCGGAGGATTTCATCGCACTGCTCGACTGGTCGTAGGTGGTCTTCGACCGGTCGTGGGAGGCGCTCGACCAGTCGTAGGTTCGAGCTCTGGTACGACTCAAAGTTCAGCGAGTTGTTGTTAATTTTCTCCGCGGTCTACGACTAGTCGTAGGTGAGCTACGACCAGTCGTAGGCGGCTAGGACCAGTCTTGAAATTTATAGGACCAGTCCTACGTTACGCAGTTTTTGCGTGAAATTACGGATTTGAGTCCTTTTGCAACAGGAATGCGGAAAGGAGTTTTCTAAAACTATAAAAAGGGTTTTTTAGGATCTTTCACACATGAGAAAAATCACAAGAAGGTTTCCTAAAGGCTTTGCAAGGGTTTGTTAAAGGGTTTAGGGTGTGAGAGAGAGAGAAGAAAGAGAGAGAGGAAGCTTGAGGAAGGGAGCAGTCGTCTCACCACTTCTATGTCCTCGTAATCGGTGAGATCTCTCTGTTTTCTTTGTCTCTCTTACTGTTTTATCAACTCCTGCGTGAGTGATGGATGTTTGATCACAGCAAGGTGTGCTTGTGATCGGTTGTAACGTTCTGCTTTTATAGTAGATTGTTGATCTGGACGTGGTCTCGTGATTTTTACCTCTTTGAAGATTTTTCACGTAAAAATCTCTTGTGTGGTGTGTGATTGTTGTTTTGATTTATTTCATTGCATTGTTATTCCATAATTCTGGTTTGTACTGGAGGGCTAGTTACTAAGGTTTTGTACAAGGCCCCCAACACACATCAAAGTTCATTTGTGAAATCATGTCTTCAATTAAGATGGATACAGAGATGGACATCGTGGATAAAGAATGCATACATTGAGATGGCCGTATAACCAAGTAATGTAGAACATGTCACAAATACATTCCTAGCATGGTTGGACTAAAAGAAGGTGGACCGTAAATTGATCATAACTTTTGATCTGGATATCGTTACGGGACAAACAACCTTCAATCTTTACTGAAATGGGCCATCCGAGGTGAACCGACCCACTTTATGGGTCACATCTGTCTGTTTCATGAAAAAGCGTGTACTATCCGTTCAAAAACTAATTTTTAGAAAAAAAATTATTATTTTTAGTAATTTCAAATATTTTAATATTTTTTTACTTTTAGAGTTTTAGATTTTCTTCATTTTTAAAAATAACTTGTAATTATGATTGGACTTTTCTAGCAAAAGTTTATTTAAAATTTTTATTTTTAGAAATTAGGTTTTAGAAAAGTTTTATTAGAATTAAGATTTTATTAGAGTTATAATTTTGTTAATTTTAATAATTATGAATTTTAGTTTATTCTTTTCTTTATTAACAGTTTAAAAAAATATATTAGTAAATAATTATCAAATAATTTTAAATTTTATAAAATTTATTTTGTATTTTACTTGCTTCCTTTTTACGCATTAAAAAAGTCTATCTTAGACGTCCAGAGAAACTTCCGTAGACTCGCGGAAGATGTTGCTCGACCCGCTTCATTCCCTTCGTTACACGGGTTGCATCTGCAACGCTAGTTTACATGCATCCAAGTCGTGCTCATCCCCAACAATTGCTGTCGGTCATGTACACTACCCATGTAAGGACATCTGACATTTTCTCCGATTTGATGCAGAAAGATTTAATTATGCCACGTGTTATTGTCAGATATATGATTTTACCACCACATTAGTCCCTGGCCTAATATGGTTGCATTTTATTAGGCCACGTACTATCGGAGAAATCCGTACTTGGCTAGATTTCTCCAAATAACTGGATGTGCCGAATCAAATCCCACCGTTTACCGGTATCAGTATCACCACCAACCTACTTCGTTGAGAAAATACTAAAATAGTACCCTATAGCTTTCTTAGGAACGGATGCCGATTTCGGCAAGTATGCTGGGTGAATCCCACTGCAATGTATGATAAAAATTTATTCTATCCATCGGTTTTGAGAGCTCATTTTAAGACGTGGGACCAAAAATTAGGTGGATACAGAACTTAAGTAGGCCACATTAGAAAAAAAAATTGGAGAAAGAAATTCCCACGGTTGAAACCTTCCTAGACTCCATCCTAATGTTTATATGCTATCCAAATAGTTTATAATGCCATTCCGAATGAGATGAATTGAAACACTAAAAATATAACTTAATATAAAACTTTTATGACCAAAAGAATGATTCAACTGTCGTCACTGAATACCTAATGTTTCCTCTCGTGTTGCCCACATGAGTGTTATATATACCTAATTTTTAGTCTCACGTCTAAAATGAGCTCTCAAAACGCATGGATAGGGGTGGATTTTATACGAACATCTCACTGGGTCCCACCCATCATTCTTGCGCAAGAACTTTCTGCGAAAGCCTTATCCACCCAGCATACTTGATGAGGAACTAACTGCGAAAGGCTTTGGCTGGAAATCGCGTCCCTGCGAAAGCCATGAGGTGACTTTAGATGCAGAACGCCACGTGGAGGAGGAGCGACTTTGTGGAGAGAGGCAAGACTTCCATGTTAATGTTAGTTTTGCACTGTTTAAAAGGTGGTGGTAACTCATTCTCTCACATGCAACACTTGTGTATGGCTATTCAGACCATCTAAACTGTTACATGGAATCAAGGATAGCTGCTTAAATTAAATGATCTGGACCATCCATTTATGTCCACCAAATAAAGGGTTAAAACTTAAAAGAAAATAGAAAGTGGTCCTAAGTTAAAGGGAAAACTCAAGTGGTTAGTATTTTCTCTCGGTATAAAGCTGGTCAAATTTTTGGGCTGCTTGAATGGCCTTGTGACTATTGTAACTTATCTTTGAAGGTCCTAAGAAAAATCAAAGGAGGGATAACAAGTGACATTACACCAAAGATAGGAAATGTATTAAAAAAAATTTAAAGATATTTGGAGTGCTTTGGTGGAGCCATGGCTATTACCAATTTAATACTACCTATTATCAAATGGCCAAAAAGTAATATAGCTGGAAAGACATATGCATGATGTGTGATCAAGCTGCAATTTATGATCGAGGAGCATCGAGAATGAAAATGCAATAGAGAGAAAAATAATCTAGAAAAATAAATATATCTAAGGAAGTATTAGATTGTGACGCATCAAGTATTATAATTGTCAAATAGAAAAGATAAACATTTGAAGAATAGCTACGGAGAAATTTATAAATAAAAGGACACACAGTTCCACACCCACCAAATTAAATCTATCAATGTACCTTAGGTAAGTCTATTACAAGAGTAGCGATAATCTAACAACAATAATCCTTAGTTGTAATACAAGTTTCTGATTATGCACTGAAAGTAATCCTTATCTAATACAACCAATTTTTTTAGAAGAAGTGTTCTTATAGTTGTTCTTAGTGACAGATTGTAAATATTTTTTTCTTTTTTTAAAAAAAAAATTGTACTAATACTTTAAAAGTCCTTTCTTATGAAAGTCAAGACGTAACCCATTTTCAGAGGAAGAACCGTATCTTTTAACTATTACCTGATCATTATAAATATTTTACAAGTGGTTGAGTATGTGACTGATCTCCTTAGATCTTAATCATTTACTGTCAAGTTTGACATATTTGCTTATTTTGATGCTTGGGGTTAAGTTGTTTAGTTTGAATTGAGTCGCTAAATCGATTATGACATATCTGCAACACTGCACATGACAGAAAGCAAACCGATTACCAATAGTTAGGGCTATGCACAAGCAGATTAAGCTTAGTTAGCTCGCTTGACTCGACTCGAAAAAGCTTGATTCGAAACTGAGTTTGAGCCGAGTAGAGCAAATTTTTTGAGCTCAAAAAAATTTTAAACCAAGTTCGAGCTTGGCCGAGCTCGACTCAACTCGGATTGAACCCAACTCGATCAAATCAAACTCGGATCGAATAAGTTCAGTGACTCAGTTACTTTGATATTGTTATTGGAACGTAAAGCAAAGATTACACTGAAAAGATGATAACAACCTTTTTTTGCCTTGGAATTTGGACCACTCATTAGTTTGCTTTTGACCATCCATTTGATAACCCGTCATCCAACCCGCTGTGGACGGGAAGAGGATTGCGTACTCACTCAGTACATTATTGTACTAAGTAAACTTCGTGAGCTTCACTATGATTTATTTATTTATCCAGTCCGTCCATCCATTTTATCCGATAATTTTATGGGTGGAACCCAAAAATGAAGCATATCCAAAGATCAAATGGACCACACCACAGGAAACAGTGTGAATTGAACTTCTACCGTTCAAAAATTCTCGAGGGGTGACAGAAGTTTTGGATCAAGCTTATATTTATTTTTTTTCCTTCCTCAATATCTATATGATCTTATGAATAGGTTGGATGACAAATAAACATCACTTTAGGGCCTAGCAAGGTTTCGACCGTGGAAATTATTATTCCTATTTTTTCCAGCGGTATGATCTACTTTAGCTTTATATATGTTTCAAATTTTGGATCAACCCCTTAAATGATCTGGAAAAATGAAAGGATGGCGTAGATAAACCAAATAAATTCAGTGGGCCCAACTGAGTTTACTCAATACCATAAGAGAGTACTAAGTAACTCAGTATGCAATACGATTTCTTGTGAGTGTGTCATCCAACCCGTTTGTAAGGTAACACAGGCATGGATGATACTGAAAATGGGAACAAAGAAAATCTCAAGAAAGCTGCTGGCATTAACAGCTTCTGGTCCATAGCAATGGGCTGGATTCTCCGCGACATTTCTAAAATAATCTTACTTTACAAAGCAACGTACGTAGCCCAATTTCATTTGCTCCATCCATCATGTAATCATCCTCAATATCTGCTTTAAGAATTTTTATTTTTATTTTTTCAAAAAAACCTAAACTCACGTGGGCCACACTATTTAAAATCATGCATATTAAAACTATAAAATCAAGTGGCGTGGCCCGTCTAAGTCTTGAAATTCACTAATTTTAAGTGCTTTGTAATCATGGCAGGGCTCAGAATATGAATGGATTGGATGAAATATATGAAACTTGAGGGCCTTACGTGCTAAATAAAAGATTTAATTGAACAGTGGGTGTTCGATCCTAGATGTTTCCCGTGGTGCGACCCACCTGGTTTTTGGATCAAGCTAATTTTTAGAATAAAAATAAATCATAAAGGAGCTCATATTTTGAATGAATTGAATGTAGTCCACACACATCACCAATACATTATACATATTTAAAAATATTGAATCTATTTTACCAAATTTAAAAATATAATCTTACATGTCAAGTTTAGAAATAGAAACTAAGTTGTGTGAATTTGTCTCCGTATAAAATGTATTTGCTAAATATAAATATTGTACCATGCTTGAAATGAATCATTGATAGTTTGCTTAGCTTTGTTTAGGCTTTAGAAACATGAACCATAGCATTTAAGTCAACCAACAAAGTGCTAAAAAGTACCCCATACATTGTGTCATGGAATAAGTTATTATAGAAACATTTAAGCCGCGTTTGGATCATAAATTACTTAAGTTACTTATGCCTCATAAGTTGTTCATCTTGATTTCTACTCATTAAGCTGAAGTGATTAAAGGGGTCTTTAAATTCTAAGTTATTTATGACTTAAGTAGCTTATCTTGATTTCTATTGATTAAACCGAAGTGATTATGTAATTTTTATTTTTTTTCAAAGTTACTTAATCATATGCCAAACTTACTTATCTCAAATAAGTTACTTATCTACCATTGTAAGTAGGAAAAGTAACTTATTTGGTGGTATCCAAGCCGGCATTAAGAAACCTTAAATTTAAAAAAGTTACTTATAAGTGATCTTAAACCAAACTTACCTATCTCAAATTAGTTACTATCTAGTCTATAAATGTATTTGATAAACTGAGTTTTGAGCTCATACGCGCACATGTCATGAGGCTCATTTACACGCCACACGTGTCAACAGGGCACCACCCAGTCCTTCCATCATAAGGGCAACACTTTGTTGATGTCATAGGCCACGAATTAGGTTGATCCACTCGTCAGGTTGGCCACAGTTTGTAAAATAAATATACAACGCAAAATTAATTATAATAAAGGTAAAAACTTTCTAACCCATCCATCTATTTCCAATATTAAGGCCCACATGTTAAGTGGACCAGATTTATTTGTAAGAAAACTTGTTGAAGGCTAATCTAATATTGGATGGATTGGATCCCACACCTAGCTATGTGCCATGCTAATATGTGTGGCATGTACAAGAGCTTTATTGCACGCACTTGTGAGCTTTAGAAAGCTCTTGTAATCTATCATTACTGCCACGGACAAATAGGAAAGTTTTCTATCCTGCTTTCGATTTATTCATGTACGCTGATGGTTGGTTTGTCTAAGCCGTTCATTTGATGACCTTAATCATAAATGGACCATGCCCAAAAACCTCCTCAAGTAACTACTTGTTGGCATGAAAATCCAAAATTAAGAAAAAAAGAATGTGTGGACAGTCAAAGAGATCCAAGATGCGGTGACTAGAATCTTTGCATTTGAATGATGTTTTAGTATGATTCATCCATGATAAGGACAATTATATTAATGGCTTTGATAAATCATCCAAGGCCCCACATGTATCAGCTGGACGCACAAAGAGCCCGACTTGAATGCGGCCGGAACCATGGAAGTGGGCGCTATCTTGACTGTAAAGCCTGTTAGGGATTTGTGCAACGTAATCACATAGATGTAGATCTATGATAGTAATCCAAAAGTAATAAGCAATCACAAGATAACATAAAGATTTAACGTGGAAAACCTTTATTAGAAAAAATCACGGCACAAAGTGAAAGAAATTCATTATGAAAAAATTACAAGAGAAGACTTACCAGATTGGAATAATTCGAATCTCACCCTTGTTACACCTTTTAGAAATTTTAAAACTCTTTTAGAAATAATTTAAAATAATACCTCATAATCCTGTTTACACTCATATATATAGTTTTAAGAAAATTTTCAAACAAAATTGGAAAGAATCATAAATGAAATCAAAAACAAATCCCACCATTTCGCAGTTGCGCGAAAAATCTACGCAGAATCTGATTAGAATTAAGATATCAAATACAACAGGGCCATCTCGGCACATGATTTTTATATCCATGCCGTCCATCTATTCTTCAAACTTATTTTAGGGCATGGTCTAAAAAATAAAGTAGTTAAAATTTTCAAGTGGACCACACTGAAAAAAAAAAGATTTTTTATGTTTAAAAAAAATTAGACTTTTTTATATATAATATTTTATGTTTTAAAAAAATTAAATTAAATATTTATTAATTGAGGGTCCAATTCCAAGTACATATCTAAGGTTCAGTTTTACAGTCTGATTCTATTAAACTCAAAACAAAGAACCAACCTTTTTTTCTTTTTTCACACATGCACCCGACACACACCCACACACAAGATAGTGGGATTTCACCACTTATGGGTTTTGAACCTAAGGCCCTGTGTTGTTGAAACTTCTCAGAGTCTACCACCAAAGTAAAGACTAGAACCTAGCAAATAAAGAGCTGACTTGAGCTAACCGGTTCTATAACTTTTGAGCACCCAATAGCAGGATCAAACCACAGGATTTGGTTGGTTCCGTTCGAGTGTACCGGTTCCATCCATCCCTGCCCTCCCGTAGTGAGCATTCATTGGTCTTTTTATATATATGTATATATATTTTTTTTGTCATGGTACACATCAAAGGTCATTCGTGAAACCATGTGCTAAATTAAGATAGATAACTAGATGGACAGCGTGGATAAGGAATGCATGCATTAATGAGATGGCCCTATATCCAAGGTTGCATCTGCTTCGCTAGTCCTGGGTTACAGCCAAGTCGTGCTCATGCACATCAATTGCTGTCGGTCATATACAGTACATATGTAAGGACGTATGACATTTTCAACGATTTGATGCAAAAGGATTTAATTGCGCCACGCGTTACTGTAAAATATGATTTTACCACCACATTAGACCCTGACCTTATATGGTTGGATTTTATTAGGCCACGTACTATCCGAGAAATTCGTACTTGACTAGACCTTCTCCAACAACTGGATGTGCCGAATCAAATCCCACCGTTTACCGGTATCAGGATCACCACCAATCTAGCTCGTGGAGAAAATATTAAAATAGTATAATATAGGTTTCTTAAGAACGATAAGGTGACTTAAGATACGGAGCGCCACATGGAGGAGTGACTTTATGGCGAAAGGCAATACTTCCATGTCAATGTTAGTTTTGCACTGTTAAAAAGGTGGTGGTAACTCATTCTCTCACATGCAACACTTGGGTGTAGCTATGCAGACCATGTAAACTGTTATATAGAATCATGGATGGCTGCTTAAATTAATTAATCCTAACTATTCATTTATGACCACCCAATAAAGGGTTAAAACTTAAAAGAAAATAGCAAGTGGTCCTAAGTTAAGGGGAAAACTCAAGTGGTTAATGTTCTCTCCATAGAAAGCTGGTCAAACTTTTGGGCTGCTTGAATGGCTTCGGGACATTATACTCTATTTTTTAAGGTCCTAAGACAAAAATCAAAGGAGAAATAACACGTGGTATTACACCAAAGATAGGGAATGTATTAAAGAATTTTTAAAGATACGTGGAGCGATTTGGTGGAGTCATGGCTGGTACCAATTTAATACTACGTATCATCAAATGGCCAAAAAGTAATACAGCTCAAAAAACATAAGCATGATGCGTGATTGAGCTGCAATGTACGATCAAGTAGTATCCAGAATCAGAACACGGTTAAGAGAAGATGAATACTCTGGAAAAATAAGTAAAATATTTAAAGAAGGATTTAGACACCTCAAGTATTATAATTGTCCAATAAAAAGGAGAAACATTTGAATAATAGTTACAGAAGAAATCTATTAGTAGTAGGACACACAGATCGACACCAATCAAATTAAATCTATCAATTTACCTTAGGTAAGTCTATCACAAGAGTAGCGATAATTCTTAGTTGTAATACAAGTCTTTGATTATGCACTGGAATTAATCCTTAATGAAAGATTGTAAATATTTCTTTTATTTTTTTTATTGCACTAGTACACTCAAAGTCTTTTCTTATGAAAGTCAAGACGCAACCCATTTTCAGAGGAAAAATCGTATCTTTTAACTATCGCCTGATCATTATAAATATTCTACAAGTAGTTGAGTAGGTGACTGATCTCCTTATATCTTTGTCATTTACTATCAAGTTTGACATATTTACTTATTTTAATGCTCGAGGTTAAGTTGTTCGGTTTGAATTGAGCTGCTATATCAATTATGACATGCCTGCACACAAAGCACATAACGGGAAACAAACCGATTACTTAATAGTTAGAGCTGTACACAAACAAAGTTAGCTCGGTTAGCTTGTTTGACTTGACTCGAAAAAGTTCGATTAGACTTGGTTCGAAATTGAGTTCGAGTCAAGTCAAGTTAATTTTTTGAGTTTGAAAAAATTTCAAATCGAGTTTGAGCTTGGCTGAGCTCGACTCAACTAGGATCGAATCCAACTTGATCGAATTGAACTCGGATTGAACCAGTTTTGTGACTCGGTTACTTTGATATTGTTGTTGCTTACTAAGTGTCTTATGAAATAACTCAATGAAGTATGGCTGGTGGTAAGGAAGGTACATCTGTGAAACAAATACCATTTTTTCTTGATTTTTATATTACTTATTAGGTTTTTAATAAAATACTTGTAAAATCATTGTTGTTGTTTTATATACAGTGAGATTTTGAAGGTGCAGACTATGTGTTTGTGAAAATACTGTACAGGTGAACTCGGTTTGATCTTAACTCGATCTCGACTGAGTTGTTGACTGAACTAAGTTGAGTTGGTTAGTCAGGCTCAAGGACTGAACCGAACCGAGTTCAAACTAAGGTCAGCAAGTGGCCAAACCGAGTCGAGCTATGCCAAGCTCGACTCATGTACACCTCTACCAACAGTAACCAACTTATTTATATTTTTGTGGAAAACTAACATTTGAATCTACCACGAGCGACCGTTCTCTGGTGTATTGTGGGTGGAAGTTACATCCATCCGGATGTGTGAGTACCATGCCGGTACCAACTATGGCTATCGGTGGTGTTTTGTGGTCCCTACCACGATGTATGTCTTATCCATGCCATTTCATTCTTTTCTCAGCTCATTTTAAGGCATAAGCCAAAACTTGAGGCGGATTGAAATTTTAGGTGGACCACACCATAGGATACAGTGATGATTGAACACCCACCATTGAAAACTACGTAGGGGCCACAAAGGTTTCGGATGAAGCTGATATTTGTGTTTTCCCTTCATCCAGGTCTATGTGACCAAATCAACAGTTGGATGGCAAATAAACATTATAGTTAGTAATAGTAGGCCGTAGGAAGTTTGTAACGGTGGGTGTTCAATCACTACATTTTTCATGTGGTGTTGTCTACCTAATATTTGGATCTTCCTCATTTTTGGGCTCATTCCTTAAAATGAGCTGAAAAAATGGATGAATGGCCTGGATAAATCACACACATCATGATGAGGCCCACAAAGTACTGACCATCAGCTACATTGGTATTGGCAGGATCACCATGTAATCCGCATCCCATCCATCCAAAGTAAGATAGCATTTGAGTTTGAGGTGATGGTTCAACGGTAGGTAATCTTTGTTGACACGTGTGATCACACATGTGTAGGCAATAAATTCAAGTACACTTGTGTCTATAAAAGATGTGACTGTGTAAATGGATGACCGTCCAATAAACAAAATAAGAATTTATTTATTTATTTATTAAATAGACTCCAACATAGTTTTAAACCTTGAATGGTTAACGTGAATTGATGTTTAGCCAGGTTTGTCATGCTGAAAGTGTCTTTACTTGAAGCAATTAGATATTTAAGTAAGAAAATTTGTAGTAGATGATGTGGCAATAAAACCTTACGGCCCTGTTTCGCATGGGAGTGGATTAGGTGAGACCCGACTCTTTTAAGATGGTGCGGCCCTTGCCGTGGGCCCACTTTAATGTTTTTATTTTGTATCCACGCTGTCTATTCACTTTTCCATATCATTTTAGGGCATTGTACACAAAATGAAGCAGATTCAATTTAGCCAAGGTTTGTCAACCTGAGAGGATCCCTACTTGACGCAATTAGATATTTAAATAAGAAAATTTGTAGTATATGATGTGACAATAAAACTTTAATGCCCTCGCTTGATAGGGAGTGGATTAGGTAAGAACCCAGCTCTTTTTAGATTGTGGCCCTTGCCGTGGGCCCACTTTAATGTATTTGTTTTGTATCCATGCTGTTTATCTATTTTTTCATATAATTTTAGGGCATTATATAGAAAAATGAAGCAAATTTAATTTTCAAGTGGGTCATACTATAGGAAATAGTGATGATCAACTTGATCCAAAACTTTTGTAGCCCATTAATGGTCAATTACCATATAGTTTCATATGGTATGGCCTACTTGATAATTGGGTATGCCTCGTTTTTTGGATAATGCCCTGGAATGATATCCCACACAGAATACATACATCAAGGTGAGCTACCTCGTCTTGTGTGAGTTTGGAGTTTCACCTAATCTGATCTTGTTTTTCATACTATTAAAATTGGATTGATCTTATTTAATTAACAGTAATTATGTATTAGACATCTTGAATCCAGTGTATAATAAATTCTTATTAATTGTGATTATGTGTTAAAATCAAAATATTCCCTACACAATATCTATTAATTAAAATAAGATCAATTGATTTTTATGTGTCTACTAAATGAGAGTGGATTCCATGTGCCCCTGACACAAAGATATACATATGGTTGGGGGTGTAGGTTCCACGGAGATGTTCATGACAAATCCATTCTGTCCATCTATTTTTAAAGATCATGATACGATAGGATTATAAAAATCAACCAGATCCAAAACTCAAGTAGCTCTACAAATGAAACAGTCGGAACAAAAATGTCAATCATTGAAACCTTCTAAGAGTCGACCATGATGGTCATGTGCCATCCAAACTATTAATATGGTTATCACCACTTAGATAAATTGTAGGAACAAATATTATCCTAATACAAAACTTTTGTTATCTCCTAGGCATTCAATCACCACTATTTCATGTGGTACGGCTCACATGAGTTTCGGATATGCTTGATTTTAAGATTTGACGCAGGGATGAACGTGATGAGGTCCGTCTTCCTCAAGGATAACTACTCCGAATCCACGGAGCTTCTCTGGACTCCTCACAGAGACTTCTCGAATCCACGAGGAAAGAAAGCAGGAAAATAGAAATAATTCTAATAATTTCGAAATTGATTGATGAATAAATAAAAACGAGTTTACACCCCTTTAAATAAGGAAACCAAGCAACATGAAAGAAATCAGACTCATACTACAACTAAAACTCCTAGAATTCGCAACTTACTATAAATAGTAAACTTACTATTTATAGACGGTCACGATGTCTACTAGTGCGCAAGGTTTTCGGCCAAAAATAGTAAGTGTCCTATTTGGCTTCACCAAACCGTTCTCCTAATTATCCTAAGCACTTTTCATGTTGGACACAACTCCTAAAGCCCCACGGATGAAAAGTTATACTCAAACTAAAACTTACTATTTATAGTAAAAACAAAATTAAAACGAGGAAACGACCGTCGATCAGGGGTTTTTTTGCAAATCCGGGCTGCGCAACCCGGCATAGCGGGGTTGGTTGGCTAAAGTAGCTCGTTCTACCCCAAAATTATATATTTTACGTCGGATAACTCATTCCGGATTGTGAGATACGCCCGATCTAAGGTCCGATGGTCCGGATCACTTCTGTCGCCGACCGTGCCTTTTCTGATCCATCTTAGCCATGAAATTGTCCGCGACCCGCTCTACATCAAGATTTCTATTGAATTGGGTTCTTTAAAAACAAATAGATAGAGTGGATTTGTTACGTACATCTTTGTAGGCCCCATGTAGCCCTAGGCACAAGTATATATCAAGCACATGCAATTGAGTCTCTTAATAGAGAGGGTGTAAATTGATATGCAAAAAAAAAAAAAAAAAAAAGCCTAAAAAGATCCTGCCCCAATTTAAGTTACAATCTATAGTTCAGTGGTAGACAGATTATATTTCAATAGTAAGGTTAGGTGTAAGTGCCACTCTGGGTTCATTTGAAAAAACATAAAAAAAAAAAGAAGAAAAAAAAGAAGAAGAAAGAAAGTAACAGTGAGTTACATAGTCGAGTCACAGGTACTCTTATCGAGTCAGTTTGAGTTTTGACTCGATGAGTATTGTTCATACCACACAACCAGCATGATACGTAGTTGTAAGATCCAATCCATTCATCATGTGGAGTCTTGACTGAGTTACTCTCATTAAGTTGGATTTTTTGTTGCTAAGTTTATAAGAGTATAGAAATAAAATGGTAGGTTTTTTATATCCGCGATACACATGTGCAGCATTACACAAAGGTGTGAGATCCGATCCAATCCATTCATCAAGAGGGCCACAACTATGTGGACACGCTAGGCCAAGAATCAGGACAGTCCAATGGGAGGGTGTGATGTAGGGATGAACGTGATGAGGTCGATCATCGTCTTCCTCAAGGAGAACTACTCCGAATCCACGAAGCTTCTCTGGACTCCTCACTGAGACTTCTTGAATCCACGAGGAAAGAAAGTAGGAAAATAGAAATAGATTCTAATAAAATTCAAAATTAATTGATGAATGAATAAAATTGAGTTCACAACCCTTTAAATAAGGGTACCAAGTAATAGGAAAGAAATCAGAAGCAAACTACAACTAAAACTCCTAGAATTCGCGATTTACTATGAATAGTAAACTTACTATTTATAGATGGTCGTGATGTCTACTAGTGCGCAAGGTTTTCGGCCAAAAATAGTAAGTGTTCTATTTGCCTTTACCAAACCGTTCTCTTAATTATCTTAAGCACTTTTCATGTTGGACACAACTCTTAAAGCCCAACGGATGAAGAGTTATACTCAAACTAAAACTTATTATTTATAGTAAAAATGAAAATAAAATAAGAAAACTACCGTCAATCAGGAGTTTCTCTTAAATTCAGATTGCGCAACTAGGCATAGCGGGGTTGGTTGGCTAAAGTAGCTCGTTCTATCCCAAAATCATATATTTTACGTCAGATAACTCATTCCAGATTGCGAGATACGCCCGATCTAAGGTCCAACAGTCCGGATCACTTCTGTCGTCGACCTGGCCTTTTCTGATCCATCTTGGCTATGAAACTGTCCACGACCCGTTCTACATCAAGGTGGGCCATAGTTAATAAATAAACGGTTGTAATAAAAAACTTGATTGGAGCTTCCTACCTGGACTAAATCAAACTTGCTTTTGGACAAGAACATCTACATGATCCACATAAAATGGGGCTTGAGTTCTTCAGTGGCCTACCATGTTTGGCACACGCACATATAATAATATCCATACCTTCCAAACATTCTATACTTTCCCAACATCTTTCACATTTGTACGTGTGATCGTGTGTAGGTTTGCCGGTAATTTGGACTTTGGAATTTTCAATCTTACCGTGCATAAAAAATAAAAAATGGCTAAGTTAAAAGTAGAAAGAAAGAAAAGGATACATGAATATAGCGTGCAAAGAAAAGGATACATGAATATAGTGTGCACCGCTACTACTCTTAGAAAGGACGTGGATTTCCTACAAAAGCATTTCACACGAAGTTTCTGTACAAGGATGTTGTGTGTTGTGTGGGGCAACATGTCGTACATGCTACCCAGGTACACAATATCATTGCACAGGAGCTACCTGTGAAAGACCTTGCAGGAAATTCATTTCTTGGAAACTACAGACAAAAATCTTCTAATTTGGTCCATTAAAACTACAAATATTTGAAAGTATGCTAACCTTGGATCATAGTGAAGCTGCCATACCAGCATGCTCATTAGTTTAGATCCAATGGTTGAATTTAATCTGATTTGATAAGAGGCCTGATCCATTAGGACACAGATTTTCTACTGTAATGTTTGTCAGAAATCCTCTTTGCATATCTGTTTTGTTTGTTTTTTTTTTTTTATATTTTTTGGATCATTTTAAGATGAGATGAAAAATCAGGCGGATTCAAAACTCAAGGCATCCATATAAAAAGAAAAGAATTTAGTGAACAGTTGAAACATTTGTATGACTACAAAAGTTCCATATGAAACTTAGTTTTTGGTGTTTTTACTTCATCCCAATGAGAAAATGACTTACAATGTTTGGATGTCATATAAACATTGAGGTAAGAGTCAAGAAAGTTTCAATGGCATATAACTCTTTCTGTAGTTTTATTTTTATTTTTTATTTTTATCTCATGTGATTGATAAAAACAGATTGACAGAGTGAATTTCTCATAAATACCATGGTGGTCCCAACTAGAATCTCAGCACATGAACTTTCTGTGAAAGCCTTTCTCAAGAAATCAGTTTGGACACTTACTCTAATTTGATCTGATTTTATTTTATTTTATTTTATTGGCATAATATGGCTCCTTTTCCTCGGAATATAAAATCTAGGGCCTAAAAATTTTGAGCCACGACACGTGTGGTATAATCTATACTCATATTTCAGTTAGTACTAGTGGGGCCCGTACCTTAATGATATAAACTACGTATCTATTGGTCCTACCATAGATAGATCATGCCCCACAATTCTCCTCTATGAAACGTTCTTGGGCTATAAGCATCTACAAAGTGTAATGGACGGTCAAGACAAGAAATGGGTTGGTGAGCCATTTACTGCATTGTCTTTCTGACACTTTTACTCTTCTAGATGGGCTAGAATTTCGTGATATTCGAAGTGGTCATAGCACAATCCAGGCCGTCCAAACTGCAGAGAAAATAGGAGGATGAAACATAAAGCAAAGATTACAATGAAAAGATGATAGCAACCTTTTTTTGCCTTAGAATTTGGACCACTCATTAGTTTGCTTTTGACCATCCATTTGATAACTCTCGATTGAATGGTAGGATTGCTAGAGTAATGTTATTTTACAGATATGTAGCCATCCACAATGGGCCCACAAGTTCAACGGTATGGATACCATAGTTTTAGAACTCGGTAAACTTGGCCGAGTTGAGTCAACTCATATTCGACGACTCAGCCAGATATCAAGCAAATGTGGGACCCACATACTGTATTCGCATTATCCAACCCATCTATCAGATGAGTCACCTCAGAAAAAATGTCGAAAGCCAAACTCGGGCTGATCCAAAAATAAGGTGGGCTACGACAAAAGGGAGTGAACGAGCTGGCAGGGAACGCCCACCACCGTTGAATATCAAAGGGGTCAAAGAATCCAAAACAGCCTAAATTTTGACCCGGCCTTTATGGAAAGAATTAAGGATCTGAACGGCCTTGATTATACATAAACAACAAGGTGGACCCCCCAAACCAATCAACGGTGGGGGTTCCCTCTCATCATGTTCCCTATGGTGTGGCCCATCTAAGTTCTGGATCAGACTAATTTTTCTGTAATGTGTGGATTCTGATATGACGCATCTTATGAACGGGTCGGATCCCATGAAAATATCACTGGGTCTCCTATTTTCCATGCGATGGATATGTGAGTGCCACGTGTTAAAGAACGAGTCAACACGATTTTGAAAATGCAGGCCTATGGTCACTGTAGCGAGCGCCAGTGTTTGAAGCTTTCAACCCAAGACAATCTTGGATAGTGAAATCCATAATGATGGTGGGCCCTACCAAGACTTGACAATTGACTGAGTGGCCCATACCATTAACCAAGTCAACAAAGGAGAGAAAATAGGAAAAAAAAAAAAGAGAGAGAGAGAGAGAGAAAAGAATGAGTCAGTCAACGGACCTGATGCGATATCTCCATAAATCAAGTTGGACTAAGACATGAGGAGGATTGTTCATCTAGTGGGACCCACCATGGATGGACCGTAATATGGTAGAGCAACGTTCGTACATTACACGTGGCAATGTTGTCTTTCAATCAGGATTGTTCATCTAGTGGGACCCACCATGGATGGAAATTGATTTGAGATACCGATAGATCGGATGATCCTAGCCGTCTAATGGTCAATATTCTAAGTACTGGAAAGTACAGTTAAGTGATGGATGTGGTCTCTTGATAGATATGGTTTATGTTATCCACTCATGATAAGGCCCGATAATTGGACTGATCAGATTGATGAATAACTTTGCCAAGTCGGATGTACGGATATGTGTTCTACCATACTCCGGTTCTCCTGAATGTACCATATCATATATGTTACAGTACGCCATTGTAAATCGTACACTTTCGTAGTACAATCTTGAATCTTCCGGTGATGAAATGATAGGGGAGACTGGGACGCGGATTTTCTGCCAAAGCATCTAACAGAAGTTACTGGGCTGCAAACTTAGGTGGGCTCACCGTATGTTCGTTAGAATTACACTTCGGCCATTTATTACGTGAGCTCATTTTAAGACCTGGATGCCAAAAATGAGCAGATACAAGATTCAAGTGGGCTGCACTAAAGCAAAATGTGTAAGGAAATTCCTACTTTTGAAACCTTCATGGGTGGACATTCTATTCCGTCGTAACGTCATTCCTATTGGGATAAATGAAAACACAAATGTTAGCCTGATTCAAAACTTCGTGGCCTCCTGAATATTTCAATTGTAGACGTTTAATTCTCACATTTTTAGCTCACTTGAGTATTAGATCATACTTATTTTCGGCCTCATGTCCTAAAATGATTACACAAAACAAATATATGGAATGAATTTCTCAAAAACATCACTACGGGTCTCACCTAAGTTCCTAACGAAAGCCTTTTGCTAGAAGTTCCTATGAAAGGATTTTGGGTGGAACCCATTGTGATGTTTGTAAGAAATTCAACCCATTCATACCTTTTTAGAGCTCATGTTAGGACATTAGACAAAAAATGAGGCCATGCTAAATGAAACAGTGGGAAAAGGAATTCTTACTGTTGAAACCTTCTTAGGCTTCACCTTGATGTTTATGTTCCATCTAAAACGTTTATAAGGTCATTTCACTGAGATGAAGTGAAAATTTGAGAACTTAAATTGATATAAAACTTTCATGGTCATGTAAATGCTGAAACGGTGGTCACTAAATTCCCACTGTTTCCTTTGGTGTGGCTCATTTAAGTTTTAGATACAGCTTATTTTTTGTCGCATGTCCTAAAATAAGTTTGAAAAACGGATTGACAGAGCAGCTTTCTCACAAACATCGTAATGGGCCCCACACAGAATCCTTGGTGAGAAGCTTCCTATGAAAGGATTTTACAGGAATCCACGTTTGGAAGAGAGGACTGTAACCCGAATATAGTTGAGGGATGCGGTTCAGTGGATACGTGCCTTGTAACGTCCTGGAAATTTCCGTACAAGTCATAGCGCGTTGATCAACCTTTCAGAAGTTAGCAGACTTTGGATATCTGTGGCCTGGTTATAGCCCTCGACCATGCAAGTCCATAAGCGAGACTAGATCAAACCATCAACCACACCAGAGATTTACACGAATCGCCGAAATCCTCATAAAGGTGACCTGACAAGCCATTTCGGTTGTATAATGGGCATCACGAGCTCATTGGGCCCAAGATCCTGGAGGGGAATGCACTATTGTGGACTTGGCGCCCATCACGAGTATTAAGTCAAGTCGGTGCACGGTAAACTTCCAACTTGAGTCTACCAGCTAAGTGCATGACAAGGTGCAAGTGACCAATTTAATGAGTCAACACATTAAAAAGGAGGCCAACACCCCATTCAGTAGTGTAATCGAGTAGTTTGGACCGTCGAATGTTGGCCATATTTGAAACATCCGTCAAGGTCATTATCTTGACTGGTTCCATGCAGTCTGGAGTCTAACGAGTAAAGGGACACCGTTGAATCAAAATAGGGTCCTCGAGACTCATTTAGGAACCTGATCAGTGGCCCGCACCGTACATTGGCTTATCCATTACTAGAATCCTTAGCCCTAGGCACGGATTGCCGAATGGGCCTCCCCTTGTAACCTTACTAACCAAAACTGACCCATACAGGGTAAGTGTGAGAGTACAAGTGCCACTAGGGTCATTTGCATTAGAACTGGAGTTATAAAAACCCCATTTCCTCACACCTCTCTCCTTTGCATGAATTTTCTATCTTCCCTAGGGAATTTCTAAAAGAGGGAGCAAAGGGAACAAGCGGAGAAATAGGGAGGACTGGGATCGAACCAAGGAACGTTGATCCTCCTTTCCTTGGGGAAGACTTCGTGCTGCGACTGAGACTCCTTTCGGGTTCCTTAAGACCACAAACAAGTGAGATCCGACCCTCGACCTAAAACTCTAGACTATTGAAGCCTCTTTTCTCACCAATTCCTTATAGACTACGTCTATTGTACAGATCCTTACGCCCTACATCGAACTCCACCTTCGATTCTGCCAAGAGAGGAAGAATCGCCACAAAGTTATGGATTATTAACTCTAGGTTACCGTTTTATCAACCCCTGAGGGCCCAGATAATGATCACGGGTTGCGATCTACGCTTAAGAACTTGATGCGCTATTTATTTAAAATGATTTGCAAATGATATATATTTTATGAAATGCATTGTAGTCCATGTGCTTGATGAAATGCTTGATTATCCATGTTCTAGTTTTCGTTGTTGATTATAAGTTCAATGAAATACTTAAGTAAACCTATTATATCATACGCTAATCATATGTTAAACTGTTAGGATTTTATCAATGTGTAACTTAGCTGATGTCCATGTGTTCGATGAAATGCCTAAGTGAAGTAAGGATGCTAAATGCTATGCGTGTGTTAATTATTGGAATTATGTGAATGTATAGCTCCACTGATGCTCATGTGTTTGATAAAAGGCTTGTGTGAACTTGAAAGTAATAACATATAAACTTAAGCTGGCGACTGCTGAGTCGTAGAGATGTATGATTTCTCCCCACCTCAGGAATGTCGACTAACTCTTGAATTTAGAAACAGCTTGATCCAAGCTGGCCGTATTTGGCTTATACAACTGACCCGGGTTGAACTTGAAAAACCGACAGTAATTGGACTACATGGCACGCTTGTGCCAATGCCGGTTAAGCCGAAGTGCTCCAAGTCGATCGAACTAGCTCGAAAGTTGTAAGACCCGTATCTTAGAGCGTATTGTTCCGTACGATTCCACGATCTTTTCGGTCGAATTCCGGCAACCTTCGACCCTTAACCACTATTTACGCGTAACCCTGCGTCACACGCCGTCAACCTAAATCGACTCAAACCGAGACTTGTACCCTTGCAACCACGCTGTCGCCACGGTTCCAATGCTGTGACTCGCGCGTTGATCCGATATCGTGGTTAGGAGATGTGGGCCAGCGTTTGGTGCGAGAAAACGCCGTGCGTACAAATTCTGAGAGAATCTCTACAATATGTTACATCAATCAATTAACCAATCAATCCCATCATGCCAAGTACATATCAAGTACACATCACCTCTTACCCTTCCCCAAGCAACCTCTAAAGTCAAAACTTTCTTACAAGCCCATACCCCTTCTTACACAATCTACCACAAAAGTCAAAAAAGGCTCTTACATCCATCATTCACCACATCAATACATCCATCACTCCATCACCCATCTCTCTCTCTCCCTTTATAGACCTCTCTCTCTTATTCTTAAACCACATTCTAAGCAACCCAAAAGCATCACACGTCTAAGCCTCTCCAAGCCCTCCCAAGCAACACGTGTGGCCCACCTTCCCACTCTCTCATTTTCCATCTCAACCATTAAAATTTTATCTCCTCCGTTAGGATCGAAACTAAGGAGCAAATGAAGCCAAGGGAGCAAGAAGAAGGCGGTGGCTGATTTTAGATTTTATCTTTTATACATTTGTTTGATTTAAGGGTCAACATATGTGGGACCCACCTTGATGTAGGCTTTATATCAAAGAGGGGCCCATAGTGGTGGGGCCCCTCCATCCTCTCCATTTTCTCTCTCTCTATTATTTTTTTGGTGTGTGATGGCCTGTGGCCCACTTGATGCATGACGTTATCCACACCATCCAATGATGTGGACCCCACTGTTTTCATGGCTGGTACGTGCCATGGGCAAAAACACAAATATCAAGATAATCCAAAACAGGTGGGCCATGTGGGACCCACCTTAATGAAGTGTTCATCCACACCGTCCGTCTAGGGGCGCTGGACGTAAATGAAGGAAGATGTGTTTGACAGTGAAGTGTCAACTGATAGTGGGAGTAGCTAACAATGGTAGTGTGGAAAGACAGTGGGTGCACTGACATGGGGTGTGTACTGACGTGAAGTGTGTGCAGGTGGTGGGGTCCATGGGACCCACCCACATCATCCATCCATTTTGGTAGGCCACACCCTCACACACGTGTGGTGCATCCACCGTCCAAGGATGGTGGGACCCATTCATAGCTCACGTGGTAGACTGAGTGAGAGATACCCTGTTTCAACGAGACCCACCCAATCCATAGCTCAGGTGGCAGACCGAGTGAAAGATGCCTCGTTTCAATACTTGAGGTCTGGGTATCAATCTTGTGGTGGTGGCTGACATGGGTGTACGGGCATGGGCGCCCCTCCATTCCGGTGGGCCACACCACTGTGTGTTGTATCCATGCTGTCCATCCATATAAGATGGCCCCACCACGATGCATGTATTGTGATCATCGTCCATCTGACAGAGGGACATACCCCACGTGTGCCCCCCCCCCCCCGGATCCATGTGGCTGTCCAAGCTGTGGATGGCCTGGACGTGACTGTTTTATATATATATATATATATATATATATATATATATATATATATATATATATATATGTATATTATGAGATGGTGGGCCCTGCGTGGGGCCCACCTCTCCCTTTTAATGCTTAAAAGCTGCACAGCAACAGTTATAGATCATATATATTATATATTATATAGTTTATATATAATACATAAGGGTGGGCCCTACGTGGGACCCACCTCTGTTTTGTTGCAGGAAAGAAAAAAAAAGTAGAACGCAAAGAAAAAGTAAAAAGCAGCCACGTGCTACTCTCTCTCTCTCTCTCTCTCTCTGTCTCTCTCTCTCCCCCTTTACGTCCAGAGCTTTGTGGGTCCCACCATGACGCACGTGTGTATGTGTTCTGACGGTGGGACCCACCCTAGATATATGTGTTTCATCCCTCTGGCATGGGCCCCAATGATGTATGTGCCTTATCTACACGTTCACTGTTTGAATGGTGGGGCCCACCATGATGCCTACTTTGTATCCAAACTGTTCAACCATATTGAGATATCATTTTCATGACATGAACAAAAGGATGGGTTAGAGGGGGTGATAGGCTGATTATGGATGTTGGAGTTGCCACTAGCCGAAAAAATCTCAGAATTCCGCGGTCGGATAGAACCACGGAATATGTAAGGTGAGGGAAATCTGAAGACTTCACTACCTTAAATTGACTCCTGATCTGCGATCCGGAATTTCGGTAAGGGACTTCGGTTACAAAGAGGGAAGGTGTAAGGCACCCTCTTTGCCTGTATAAATGTACAGTCTCTACTCAGTGTGGTAAAATAATCTTAAGGGATGATGGATACTGCGGCCGAGATGGGACTAGGCACATACATGGATTTCTGATGCGGCAAGGTCCGAAATTTTGTCAAGCCACAGAGCATAGGTCCAACGGTGTGTCTAGAAGGTGGATGTGATGATGCTTATGCAAAGGGGGTAAGAAAAATGGACTATATCACTAGGAATTTTTGATGTGACAGGATCCGATATACAGCAAATTACAAAACATACGTTCGATAGTGATCTAGAGAAGAAGGGGGGGTGAGAAGGAAATAAGTGTCATGATGAATGCTTGTGTGTAAGTAGATCTTTGGCTTAGATCTTTTAGTAGGCTAAAATATAAGTGGAACCATGATAACTACGGGCTAGGCTTATGGTTTGGAAAAAGTTGAGAGGAAGGCTAGGGGGTGGCTAAAAATCATATCTTTGAAGGCTTGGGACTCCTTCCCTTTCCTTCACTCTCTTTCTCTCTCACTTTCTCTCTCTTAGATGAGAAGATCTCCCCTGAAAACGTGAAGAGGAGAGGGCTATTTATAGCCTTCTCCAATGGCATTGCTGTAAATAGTGAGTTTGAGGGGTGAAAGGTGAGGTGGCAAGTTATGGTTGGTTGTGGAGAGAGAAATGTCACATAACACTCTCCCATTTGTTATGGAGGGCAGTAAAAAGGTAAATAATAGGGTTTGGAAGGGTAATTTTGAAGAAAAGTTAACTTTTGTATGCTGGGACAGTTGTCCGCATGCGGGCGGTAACCGAAGTACTGCAAGCGGTAGTCAGACTGCCGCCCGCGGCAGTCAAACTACTTCCCGGGATCAGTTTAGGCTAGGTTTCATACGTGCGGGCTTTGTACAGCGTGCGGCTTTGTCCAGGTGTCTCCTTTCGAGTTTTTCAGCTTAGAAAAGCTAATTTCGGCTTGGGTAAAGGGGATCTGGGTCATGGTATAGGGTATAGGCGGGGTTGCATATGCGCTGAATGGTTTGGATCGTGATCTTGGGTTGTGGATTGAGGACTTTTAGGTTAGGGTTCGGTTTAGGTTGGGGTTCTGGTTCAAGGTACGATCATGGTTCCCGAATGGTCTTAGCCTTCTCAAGATGTAACCTGTGTGAGGTGTCTACAGATGCCCTTCTTTGACTGAAGTTGCGAGTAACCGATGGTCAAAGCGAGTAGACACACCACCCTTTTGGTCAAAAAGAAAAGGAGTAGTGACTCGAATCTGTTGCCTGTCATTGTATAATTGTCAGTTTAACTGTTTGGGAAAGAGATGAGTTACACATATCATGAGGGTTGAGAAAAAAGTTGTGATTGCCTCCTACGCATTCGTCACGGCTTTACGGATCACCAATCACAATCCTTTCACGTCAGATCGTTAATAACATTGGGGGGTAAGTCTGAAAAGTAAGGGCCTCTGCGCATTTATCGCGGCTTTACGAGGATTTTCGTATTATTTGGTCTGTCATTCCTTTACCACGTAATCACCCTAGGAGTATTCGATCTGTTTGATTGTAAAAGTGGTTAGCTGCCCTGCATGTTGTTGTGGCCTTACGGGGAACTCACTACGCTAACTTGGACTCAATCAAAATTTTCAAATATCCTGGACTAGGTATGTGCAGGTAATCTGTTGCCATACAGTTTGTTGATTTTGATACTTTAGTTACAATGAATTGTTGTCACTTCAAGTTTGATGGTTCTTTTCAGAGATAGATCCACTCATTTTACTAGCATTCGTACGATTGTCTAGATATAGAGATCAAGCCAATCGTACATGTATCATGTACGAATTCAATCATCCACTGGGGAAACTGGAAGAGATCGAATCTTATTTAGTTGTTTGCACTGATCGCAACTGGAGAATATGAAAGATTCCTCAGTGTACTGCGCGCCGCGTGCGTTTTAAAAACCTTTTATGAAAATCTATTCCCTTTGGAGTTAGACTCCTTGAGAATTTTATTTGAAAACATATTTTTTTAGATTTTTAGAAAATATCCATTTGACTTCACGGGAGGGCGTCGTCGTCAAGTTTTTATTATAGAAAAGTCAGATGGCCTCCACTAATAAATTAATGGGGCTAATGGTTTGGAATATTTTTTTAGATTTTGAAAGATCCGTCCGATCTTGAGGGAGGGCATTGTCGTTCGGTTTTTATTTGTAGAAAAGTCAGATGGCCTCCACTAATAAATTAATGGGGCTAATAGCTTAGAAAAAGCGGACCCTTTTAAGGCTATACTTACTAGGGATTCATTGTGTGCTTATTTTGACAATTTTTAGGATTTTTTTTGGAAAAAGGAGACTATTTTGGTAATTTTGGAAGACTTGGAGACTGTTTGGATGACTTTTGTAGGCTCAGGGACTATTTTGGTAACTGTTGAAGACTTGGAGACTGTTTCGGCAACTTTTGAAAATTCGGGATTGTTTTTGAAAATTTTGAGAATTTGGGATTATTTTTAAAATTTTTTTTGGGTATTGTCCAATGGTTAGAGAGAAAAACCAGTCGTTCTCACCACCCTTTGGGGACAGCCCGCTGCCCTATGCACACTTTCGGTCGGGTGGTGGTCGGGCGGTAGTCCGGCTACCGCCTGCATGTCGTTTGGACCGTTGGTCCGTTCAGTGCACTGGTCCGTCCAGTGTGACCTTCCCCTCTATTTGATTCTTACAGTTGGGACGTCCAGGGACCCATTGTGGTCCCTGGAGCTATTTTTGGAGAGGTTTTCCCAGCCAATTTTCTTACATTTTCCTCCTCCTTTTCATTTCAGGTAAAACTTAGCTAATAAACCTCTGCTGGATCTTTGTGGGCTGCCCTCTTAAGGAGCTTTGAGTTGGATCTTTCCTTGGGTTGGGAGAGAGCCATGATCAGGACCGTTGGATCATCTGGATTTGGTCTGAGCTGTTGGATCTGGTTGGACTTGTTTGTTCCGGCCGAATGGTTAGCTGGACTATTATTGTATTTTTTGTGTTTTTTGGTGGAGTGGAGTGTGATAAGAAAAGAGCCCCACCCTTTATTTTGTTTTGATTTTCGCATTTTTCATCATCATTTTTTTTTGTGGGTGATGATCTGGACCGTTTGATGAATGATCTGGGGTCCTCCTCGTGTGTTGGCCATTTGTGTCAGAAGATGGACGGGTGGATTTTTTTTCAAATGGGCCCCACATCATGTTCTTTGACTAGTCCAGATGCATTTATTTGAGATGTGTGGTGGAAGTGAGCCCAGCTCAAATCAACAGGGGCCTTTGAAAATGGTTTTATGGAATGCCTTGGAGATGGGCCTTAAGGTGGGCTTTGGAATGAGCTCTTTGAAATGAGCCTTGGACATGGGCCTTGATGTGGACCTTGGAATGGTCCTTAAACATGGGCCTTAATGTGGGCTTTGGACGTGGGCCTTTTGAGGTGGGCCTTGAAATGGGCCTTAATGTGGGCTTTGGTCGTGGGCCTTTTGAGGTGGGCCTTGGAATGGGCTTTTTGAAATGGGCCTTGAACATGGGCTTTGATGTGGGCTTTGGACGTGGGCCTTTTGAGGTGGGCCTTGGAATGGGCTTTTTGAAATGGGCCTTGAATTGGGGTACTTACTCTGATACTTTGTATGTGCAACATGCCTCGACGTGGTAAAAACGAAGCTAGCTCCTCACGTCAATCAGCCGATCCATGTTATGTACCTCGAGATGGGCTGCATTTTTCCGACATTGCCCCAAAAGGTGGCGCGCCTGCTGTTTTGAGAGGGCGTGGGGTCAGGACGCACTGGCCTGATTGGTTCCAGGATCCACAACCATTGTTCTTTGAGGTTCTGGAGCAAACCCCCTCGCTCACTTGTTTCGGGTCCATCTGAGTCGGACAAATATGTCTCTCTTGTCCGCTCTGGTCAAGAGATGGCACCCTGAGACCCATACCTTCCAGCTTCCTTTTGGAGAGTGGGGCATTACCCCATATGATATATACAAGTAGCTGGGCCTTCGATATGATGGGGGGTTGTCCCTTTTGAGGATGACCTTCCGGTGCCTACTGAGGAGGATTGGATGAGTCTATTGGGGATGATGCCAGATGCAGCGGAATTTACCGACCCTCGCTTCAAACTCCTCTGGTTATCATCGAACTTTGCCAGACATATTTCTGAGACCGAAGCGGTGGCTGTGGTGAAGGCGTGTGCCCTGATTTTATACACCATGGGTGTGATGATTTTCTGCCATGGAAATGAGCTGGTGAGTTCTCGTTTATTGTCGCTCGTGGCAGATATCACCTTCCCCAAGCCGTACAATTGGAATGCGGCCCTCCTAGCCCATTTGTACGAAGGGTTGGATAAAGTCAGTCGTTGCATCAGCAGATCCCTGACTGATTTTTACCCAGTCATTGAGGTACCTCCCTTTTTTATCTCTATTTTTTGCAATGTTCTCCCTGGGGATGATCTGGCTTATCTCTTTCTGACCATGATTTGCATAGGTCTGCTTTTTTGACTACTTTTCACATTTGGCCCCCACTTTGATCGACCATTCGCCTCCATTTCCTCGCATGATGCTGTGGTACAAGGACAACCGCAGCCGCACGCGTTTATTTTTTGATCTTGCCTAGAGGTCGAATGTCAATGCCCTTGTTCTGAATTATGTGAGTAATCCTTGGCCTTCTCTATACCACCCCTGTGTTGTTCTTTCTTCCTTTTTTTTTCCTTTTTTTTCTTTTTTTTTTTGGCTCAATCTTTGATTTCTTTCTGTAGTTCTTGCCCAGGCCGTATCTTCGATCAAATGCAGCACTTACTCCAGGGGCCCAGGAAGCTTTTCTGGTTTCTCGTCGACGCCACATTCTCGAGAATCCTCGTGTGACGAAATGATACCTGGGAGAGAGACTTTTCTGGTAGCTGACCGGTAGTCCCATGGTGCCGCTTAGTCCACCTTCTGGTCCTTCTGATTGGAGATCGATGCCTGAGAGAGAGCTGACTATTACACTGGAGGGCTATGATGCTAGTGCCTTCATCGATCCATCCAGAGAGTATAGCTCCTACTGTGAGCAGCATGGTATTGGCCCGATCTTACAACCTGGCTATGCTCCTGGTGGTGGTGCGCATTTCGCTAGAGGAGGGATCTTAGGGCCTCACTTTCATCGTTAAAATACTGATGCATATTTTCCTGATGATGATTAGCTTACTGTATCTTGCTTTCTTTTATGCTTAGATGTATAATCTTCATGTTTATAGACTTTAGCTTGCTAACATTGTCCCATTACAATCTTTGCTTTGTGCTCCTTCAGGGTCTCATTTGGGTGTATGGATGTTTGTTCCAGGGTCCCGGCCTGCCTAGGTGGGCCCTACCCAGAATTCAGCCGAAAGTGGGCCCGGGCGGTAATCAGATTGTCGCTTACTAACTTTTTTCCTCTCGTTCTATCTTGTCAGCGCTGCATCAATGACACATAAATAGCAGGTCTGCGGGCGGTGGTCGGATTACAGCGGGCGGTAATCGGGGTGCCACCTCTGTTCATCTTTTCTTCCAACGACCATCTCTTCTTCCTGTTCATTCTTGTTGACCTGTTTCGGACATTCTTTCATGTCCTCGTCCATCCGATCATCTCCTTTGTCCATTTCTCTTTGTCTCCTTCTCTTTGTCTTCTTCCTCTTTTGTCTTCTTTTTCTTTTTGGGGCTGATTATGGCCAGCCATGATGGGAGCAATGATGGGCTCACGAGTAGTGAGAGAGTTGGTGGGTCCAATAATGGTGGAGGAAATCCATTTATGGAAGAGTTGATGGAGGTTGGTGGGGGAGTAATGGACTCTTTTTGAGAGATCAATGATATTTATGGCATTACTCCCTCCACCATTAATGGAGGATGTGAGGTTGGGTTAAGTGGTTTTGATGGATTCATGGTAAACGGGCCACCGGGATTTATGGATATTGGGATTGATGGTTTGGGTGGTGTGGATGATGTGGCAGTGGTGGGGGATAGCTTGATTGATGGGCCGAAGTCCATAGATGGGGTAGATAGTGGTACGGTGATGGCAGATGGTGTGGATGGGATGGATCAGATTTCTATGGATGGCGGGCCCTATTTCGGTGTCACCGACGGCTTGGGTTTGGCGGGTGATGATTCTCTTGCAGATGGCCTGGCTCAGATTTTTGACGTGGATCTTGATACTGTTGGGACAGGCAGTTGCAGTCGGGGATCGTGGTGTCTGTCCTGTTAGTCATTGGGAGTCCCTTGGTGTTGCGGCTCCTGGGGGTCATGTGTTTCAGACAGCTCCTGATGTGGCGGTTATGGGGGGCTCTAGTCCTCCCTCTGCAGCTTTCCATAATACTCTGCATGATGCGATGGGCAATGCTGGCTTTTTTCAGCACCATGAGATACATTTGCTGGATGAGGAGATGCCCATTTTTTATGATTCTCCTATTGACACAGGAATTCTGATTGTGGAGGGCGTGCCCGTTCAGACCTGTCGATTGCAGCCTCGCAATACTTATTCAGAGCGTTTGCGCCTTTGGATAGAGAGCTTGACCGAGTCTGAGATTGTGGACCTGAGTTCCTTAGGCTTTCGTGAGGTTCTCCACTTTCACCGAGTTTGCCTTGATTGGCGACTCTTGAGCGTAGCGTTATATGACTGGGTTCCTTGCCTAAACCTTTTTTCCTTCAATGATCTGGAGCTGGGTCCGTCATTGGAGGAGTTTTCTCGTCTATCAGGACTTCCTCTTACCCGGGAGCCTTATATTCTCTCATCTAAGCCGGTTCATCCCTCAGATTTGTCTTCTTGGTTTGATTTTCGCCTTACTCTTCCTAACGTGGAGGGTGGGGCTAACAAACTTTTTCTAGTTTTGTTGTATGATCACTGCGCTACCTCTCGAGGTGCCCCTGAATCAGATCGTCGGCTTCAGTGTTTAAATACGCTGATATTCTGAGTCCTGGCTGAGTTGCTCTTCTCTGGTTGTCGGCAATCTTCACTAATACCTCTGCTGGATGTCTTCCATAAGGTCCTCCACCGTAGGAGCGTCATCTCTGTGGTATTGGCGAAGCTCTTTTTAGGGCTGACTGAGTGTTCCCTTGGACGCACTCGCATCCTCAGAGGTTGCTGCTCATTTCTTTAGGTATGCTCTATCTCTTATCCTCTCCTTTGCTTGGCGTAGTTATTTGCTTGTGTCCTGAGCTTGACTTGTAACCTCTTGCAGGTTTAGTTGTGAGAATATTTGTTCATGACCCCTCAGCTTCTTTGGCCGGATTCCTGTCGCGGAGACGTGCTGCGATTGCTTCTTGATGGCCTTCTGCTTGGTGCCTAGGCTACGGAGTCACTGTATCGTTGTATGCTCACTCAGCTTCAAGGGTGGGAGGTTAGTTGGGAAGCTACTTGGCTTTGCCTTTCTCCATTGATTTGCAGTGCTGCTCACAGTCCTCTTCTGTTGCTCGGCCTGCGAGGGTATTGCTCCTATCATCCAGTGCGCTTCCTTCGACAATTCGACTTTTGGCAAGATATCCCAGAGTTTGCTTTTTCAGGGTTTGGGCACGCCTCCTTCCCATCTGATTTGACTGCTCTACATAGGCTGGTCTGGATTTCGTGGCAGGGGTCCTTGGATGCAGTGATGCTTGAACTCGAATCTTAGGCTCCTCCTCTAGCGACAGTACCGTACCAGCGATGGGTGGCTGAGCAGTTACTTCATCGACAGGTTCCTGGCTGGCATCTAGAGGATGAGGCTGCTGATTAGGACATGGTGGGTGATACCGTTTCTTCTTCTTCTTGCGTTGTTTATTCATTCGAGGCATTTGAGGAGTGCCCCTTCATTGATCCGTCTTTCTTATTGGCCACAAATGGTCATCTGATTTCTAAGATCACTGTCCTCCGCCACACATGTGAGGACATGGCTCATCTGTTGGCAGTGGGGCAGCAATATGATAAGAGTATGCTTGTGACGCATCGCCTGGAGAGGGATGAGGCCTTTTACCTGCGCATGGAGATAGAGAGGCTTAGGCAGAGATTGTCGATGTACGAGGGATAGAAGCTTACCTGCAGTTTTTTTATCCTGATCAATGCTTTATCATGTGTGCCTAAAACTTTTATTTTTTTATTTTTATTTTTTTAGTGTTTTTGGCTTTTCGTGAAAAAGGAAGACAATATACTTGTAAGAAAAGTTTAAAGGAATGAAAGAAGATTTTTGTTTGTGTCAAATGTTAATGTTTGCTTGTGTTTGGGTTTGTGCTTTAGATGATTGGGATCAGAATCTTGGGCTCAGCCCACATTGTTAGCAGTATTCTAGATCGTGTCTTTAGGGTCTTGGTTCCTTAAAAAGGTGTTTTGGGATCGCATCCCATGTGTTTCAGCAGAGTCTGATAGAGAACTGATCCATGGCTGACATTTCCTTTGTTTCCTACTGTGATGTTTGTTGTTTCAGCTTCTTTTGTACCTGCACTTTTTTTTATTTTATTTTCTATTTTTTTTGCTATTTTTACCTGTAGCGCCTTTTCAGGTTTTCACTACGTCCAGCTTCTCCCCGTCATTTTTGCCCGTAGCGCCCTTTTGGATTTTCGCTACGTCCCGGGCTTTTAATCTTGCCTACCCCTTGGCAGCCGTGCTGTTTTTACCCTTGGTGTCTTTTCAGGTTTTCACCAAGTCCGCTACATGCCCGCTGTTTTTACTCGAGCCACCCTTTCGAGTTTTCAACTCGCCCCTTTTACTTAGGCATGTCCCTTGTTTTTTTTTTCTTTGGAGGGCCAGGAGTGATGAAGGAGGCAGAGAGACTTCCTTCATAGCCGGCCAATAGGTTATCTGTCAATCCTTTATCTTTAGGTACAATTGCAATCTGCGTGGAAGTTGTGTAAGTTTTGAGACAGATTTTTTGGAGTCTTCTTTTGGGACTCTTTTTATTTTTTTTCTACTTTTTCTCTTTTTATTGTAGGAGGGGTGATTGGCATTTCCGATAGGGGAGGTGGTGGATATATTTTTTTTTTTTTTTTTTGGGGGGACGTGATAAATGCAGATTCGCAATTGTAATCATTGACAAAGTCAGGTGAGGCTTCCCGTGATAGATTTTCACATTGTCGGCGTTGATGGGCTCGGGAAGGTCTTCCCCCTTCAGACTGGTGAGTCGAAGAGCGCCTCCTGGGAATACTTCTCGAATGATCAGTGGTTCTTCTCATGAGGGTTTAAACTTTCCTCTGGGGTCTGGTAAGTGTGGTGGTAGGATACGCTTCATGATCATGTCGCCGATTTTGAAACTTCGCTTGCGGACCCTTTTGTTGTAAGCTCGGGCGATCCTTCTTTAATAAGTTTGGGAGTGGTTTAGCGCTCGCATGCGCTTTTCATCTGCCAGATACAGATGATCGTATCTTGCTTGTAGCCACTCGACCTCCTCGAATTCACTTTCAAGCAGTATCCGGAGTGATGGGATTTTGATCTCGACTGACAATACTGCTTCCATTCTGTACGCAAGCTCATATGGAGTTGCGTCTGTAGCAGACCGTACAGACATTCGATAAGCCCAGAGTGCATAAGGAAGCATTTCTGACCAATAGCGGTGTGTTTTCACCATTTTCTCCAGTATGCGGATGATAATTTTGTTGGCAGCTTCAACCCCACCATTCATTTGAGGGCGGTATGAACTCGACCGATGACGCTGGATCTTGAACTTGTCAAGGAAATCGCCCATCCTTTTATTAACGAACGGAGTTCCGTTGTCAGTGATGATGGTCTGAGGTACCCCATAATGGCTAATGATGTTGTTCTTTATAAACTTGACCACATGAGATGCTGCGATGGTGGTGTAGGATGCTGCCTCTATCTATTTGGTGAAATAATCTACCGTCACCAGGATGTATTCGTGCCCATTTATGGCTTTGGGGTTGACCTTGCTGATAATATCTAGCCCCCATACAGAGAAAGGCCATGGAGATGTCAGGTTGTAGAGTTTGGATGTAGGGGCATGGATCTGGTTTGCATGTTCTTGACACTTGAAACATTTCCTGACGTGCTTGCAGCAATCTGTCTCCATCATGAGCCAATAGTATCCAAGTCGCAAGATCTTTTTCGCCATTATATGCCCATTCATATGTGAGCCGCATAGTCCTTCGTGGATTTCTGACGTGACGTGAGTTGCTTCTGTTTCATCCACGCAGAGAAGAAGAGCCTGATTGAAGGATCGCTTGTAAAGGATACCGCCAGTAATTACGAATTGCGCTGCCAACCATTGTATGGTGCGACGATTTGTCAGAGTTGCTCCTTCTGGGTACTTCTGGTGCTCGAGATATTCCTTAATATCTGTGTACCACGGTCAATCATTTGAGAGAAGCTCAGCTTCATTGATCTATAGGCAGAATGCAGGTTCCTCCTGAAGTTCAACAGTGAGTTCTCATTCAGCAACTCCTTTTGGGATCTCCATCTTTGAAGCGAGGGTAGCCAAAGCGTCTGCAAACTGATTCTTGGCCTGAGGCATGTAAGAGAACGTGATTTCCTCAAATTCCTCCATTAGGTTCTCCAGATAGACATGATATGCTATTAGCTTCTCGTCCTTAGTCTTACAGTCACCGTTCGTCTGATTGATGATGAGTTGCGAGTCTCCAAAGACCCGTAACTTCTTCACATTAAGTATTATGGCTTCTCTTAGATTGGTGATGCATGCTTCGTATTCAGCTATGTTGTTGGTGCACTGGAATACTAGTCTTCTGGATATGGAAACTGGGACGTCTTCGGGAGAGTAGAGTATGGCGCCTACTCCACTCCCTTTCAAGTTTTCAACTCCATCAAAGAAGAGTGTCCACTCTCCTGCCTTCCTTCCTTCTTCTTCCTCTATTAAGAGGATGTCCTCATCAAGGAAGAAGGTCTTTAGTGGCTGGTAGTCGGGCAGCAGCTAGATGATCGGCCAATGCTTGCCCTTTTATTGCCTTCTGAGTGACATAGGTGATGTCAAACTCAGAGAGCAATAATTGTCATTTTGCGATTCTGCCTGTTAGTGCTGGTTTCTCGAACAAATACTTCAACGGGTCCATGCGAGCGATCAGGACCGGATGAGTGATCATATAATGCCGCAACCGTTGCGTGGCCCAAACTAAGGTGAGGCATGTCTTCTCTAAGTTGGAGTACTTAGCTTCATAGCTCGTGAACCGTCTGCTTAGATAATAAATTGCTTGCTCTTTTCTTCCTGTATCGTCGTGTTGACCAAGGACGCATCTGATTGCTTCTGCTACGACGGAGATGTATAGGAGCAATGGCCTACCCGGAGAAGGTGGCATGAGCAGTGGAGTATTTAGCAAGTATTTTTTGATTTTGTCGAAGGCCGCTTGGCAGTCGTCATCCCACTCCTTTAGCGAGTTCTTCCGCAGGAGCTTGAATATGGGCTCACAGATCGGGGTGAGCTGTGCGATGAATCGGCTGATATACTGGATCTTCCCGAGGAAGCCTCTGATTTCTTTTTCAGACTTGAGCGACGGCATTTCGATGATCACTTTGGTCTTGGCCTCATCTACCCAAATACCTTCTTCACCGACAATGAAGCCTAACAGCTTGCATCCGGTTGCACCGAAGACACACTTTTGCAGGTTGAGTCAGAGCTTGAACTTCTCTAGCCTGTCGTAGAGATTTTCGAGATCCTCGAAGTGTCATTCGATTATACGAGATTTGACAATCATGTCGTCCACATAAACTTTCATTTCCTTGTTTATCATATCGTGGAACAGGGCAGTCATGGCTCGTTGGTATGTGGCTCCAGCATTTTTCAGTCCAAAAGGCATAATCCGATAGCAGAAAGTTCCCCACGGTGTGATGAAAGAAGTCTTCTCACGATCCTCGACGGCCATCTTGAATTGATTGTAGCTTGAAAAGCCATCCATAAAGGAGAAGATCTTGTGTCCAGCACTATTATCTACCAGTGTGTCGATATGAGGCAAGGGGAAATCGTCTTTAGGACTTGCTTTGTTGAGGTCCCTGAAGTCGATGCACATTCTGACTTTCCCATCTTTCTTTGAAACTGGTACAATATTTGCGAGTCATTCCGGGTAGTTGGAGACTACTAAGAATCTCACGTTGTATTGCTTGATGACTTCATCACTGACCTTTAGGGCCCATTCTAGCTTCATTCTCCGCAGCTTCTGCTTGATATGCTTCATGTCTGGCTTTATAGGTAGATGGTGCACCACCAGATCATCATCGAGCCCAGGCATGTCCTCATATGAGACGGAAAAGTTGGACAACCTTGGCCTTAGAAATTTTATCATCCTCTGCTTGTATTCCGGGGAGAGAGACCGTCCAATGCACACCTCTCTAGGGAGTTCCGCTGACCCTAAGTTCACATTTTTGAAATCATTTGCCACAACATTGGCCTTTACTTCAAAGTTTTTGAGGGAGTCCTCAAATTCGAGAGTTGTATCATTATTTTCCTCATCCGGAGCTTCATCCAAACCCATGAGCTCGAAGTCCAACTCGAGATTGAAATCATACAAGTCGACCTCGAACTCATGGGGTGTGTGGGATGTTTGGCATAGTGGTTTTTGAAAGCTTTTCTGTTATTTTTATATTTTGAAGACTTTCTGATGTTTTGTGATTTTGATAAATATCTAATTTTTTTGTGCTTTTGGGAATATATGATGTTTTTATATTTTGAAAGTTTTCTGATGTTTTTGTGTCACCTGGATGTCCCGAACAGGACAGTGTTGCAAACCAAGATTGTTCTTGTCCTAGTCCGAGGTACCAACTGCTATTTACATTGGTAATTTTTTTTAAGTCAGCATCTACGGAGGATTCACCGACCGACTCGATTGTCAAGAGGACAGTTGTCCATGGTGATTCTTCCCCCTTCCAATCTTGTTGTCCAGACTTGTGTGTTCATGTGGGTCACCTGCTTTGATGACCATAATGTCTGCTGGGCTGGGCTCAGAGTCAGAATCTGATTCGACTTCCTCACCCAAGAGCTGAAATTCTTCTGGTTCCTCTGGTTGGTCCCTCGATGGGACCTTGATGTTTGTTCAGTCAAGGGCAGGCCACTTCCCTTTGTCAATCCAGTGGATGGGCTGCTTCTACCCTTTGTATCGCTGAGCTGGTGGTGGGAATGTGTCCTCTTGACTATGAGTGGAGATGGGTGTCTCTCTGTTCTTGCCTGTTCCCCTTTTATGGAGCACTCCTGGTTCTGGGTCCTATGTGGGTGGACCTATTTTCATGCCCCTTGCCTTTTGTGGTGGATCTGGGGGTTCTGCCTCTTGTGTCAGATATGCTTTTGATGCCTCGAGAATCTTGTCCCATCTTTTGGGTGGCCAGACAGACTCCAGGTCGGAATGATCAGAGAATTTGAGTTATTGGAGGTGGTCCTCAAGGGAAATCAGCGGGTCTCCACAAACTGTTCCAGCCTTTATAAATTTGACGGGTGTGCACTTAAAGGATTGACCTCTTTTTAGTTTTTCAGCTTGATCCTCCAATTTCGGTTGATATCCCAACCCCTGTCTCTGCACGTTAGCACATGTTGGCTGTACTACTATACCTTTTTCATGGAACTCAGTATGGTAGTTCCAGATTAATCGTTCAGCTGGGGAAATGACATGTTTAGCAGCGAGAGGGCGAGGATTAGTAATTAAATTTACAACTTCGAACTCGAAGCTGTGATATGATACATCGCCCTCCGCATGCTGGATGTTGATCACAAGGATGTCAGTTTCTGGGACATTAACCGCTACCGACAGGATAGTTTTCAGCTCGCCCAACACTGAGATAATTCGATTTCCTAAAGGAAACTTAACCCTTTAATGGAGGGTTGAGGGAATGGCTCCAACAGCATAGAGCCACGGCCGGCCCAACAAAAGGTTAAACGAGGCAGGAATGTCAATGACCTGGAATGTGACAAGGGTTAGGTCTGGTCCGATTTGTAGCTCAATGTCAATCTCTGCCTCAACCTGCCTCCGAGAATTATCAAAGGCTCTGACGCTCATAGTGTTGGGCCTAAAAGAGGATGATTCTATCCCTAGCCGTTCGGCAGTCCTCAGAGGGCAAACATTAGGGCTAGATCCATCATTAATGAGCACAAGTGAGATTTTGAAATTCTTGTAGCGAGCCACTATGTTTAGTGAGCGACCGTGCTTGCGTCCCTCAGGTGGTAATTCATCATCAGAGAAAGTGATGGCTCGCGGTGAGAGGAGTTGTCCAACCATACTTGCCACCATTTCGGGGGGTACGTCAGGAGAGATATGTGCATCATTCAAAGTCTTTGCAAAGATTTCTTGATGTGCATAGGAGTTCCCAGATGGATATTTGTGCGGGAATGGTTTTGAGCTGGGCTGCTATGTCATAAGCAGCGCCGGTTTTGCAAGTGGTTCCCGACAAAGCTCCCCGGGTTTCCTTTAGATTCTGGTTATCTCTTCTGAAGTATCTCCCGTTGTTGCCCACTTCGGTGCATTCTGGGTAATGTCATGGGTCTGCCTTCTGGTTGTAGGATGGAACCGTCCTTCCTTCCAAGTATATTAGGGATTCCTGAGGCTGAGGGGTTATAGGTGTGACAGTTTGTGGAAGACTTGATGGTTTCTCTTAAGGTACCACTGAAGTTTGGCAGGTTTTACTATTGGTGTCTTATTCCACCTTTTGATGCACAGATGAGGTCCTTTGGCCGTGTGTCAGTCGGTGAGGCATTAGGAATTTGGGACCTTGAACCGGGGGTGCCCCTTGTAAAGTCAGCGAAGATAGGTCAGGGAGACCTATTGGGAGAATGATAGGTTCGGAATTTGACCTTTTTGGGTGCCCCTTAAGAGACGAGATGCGGAAAATATGACATGTTGGGTGCGGCTTCAAGGGTCACAAGTGGTTGAACGGCCAATGCTGCTTCCAAGAGTATGAGGGATTGTGTTACTGGTGCTGCTTTAAGGATTGCTTGTATGGAATGATGTGGAGAAGGGTGCATGAACTGATCTCCTTCAATGTAGTTTACGGTGGAGGTGTCAGATGTACTGGGTCCTGTTTGATGCGATGGCAGGGGATTTTGAAGGATGTTGGCCGGAGCCACATTGTTAGCCTGCAGGGTGATTGCAATTTTATGGCTTTCGATCAAATCCTAAACCGCATGTTTCAAAGCGAAACATCGGTTTGTTAGATGGCCAGGAGCTTGGTAGTATGCGTAATATTGATTCTCATTGTAACCAGGTGGCAAGGGGTTGGGAGGAAGTCGCGGTTGAAGCGGTGTCAGGATTTATTTTTGCATTAACATTGTCAAAACCTAACTATATGTTTATGCTAAAGGGGTGAATTTTCTCCCTAACATTGCCTGTTTGTATGGACCTGGCGCATTCCCCCACGGCTGTTGGTGTTGTTGTTGAGACGGTTGTCCTTGATATCCATGTTGGGTCTGCTGTGGTTGGTACTGCTTGTTTGACTGCGACTGGTATTTCCTGTCTTATTGTATCTCTGGTTGTAGAGCGTATTGGTTGCCCTGAGTATTAGCAATAATATTGTTAACCTCTGTGGTACGCTGTACGGGAGCAATGCCGTTTTCATTCCCATATCCTACAGGTTTCCCTTCGGTTTTGTTTCTTTTGATTGAAGGGGTCTGATGTGACCATGGGGAAACGGTTCCGGCTCTGATCCCGGCTTCCACTTGCTCATCAACTCGGATGAGTTGGAAAAAATTTACATAGGGATATAAGATTAGATATCCTGAAATGTTAGGATTTGCAGAGTGTACGATCATGGCTATCTGTTCCTCGTCATCGATGGGGTTTCTCATTCGGGTTGCCATGGCCTGCCATCGTCCTACATATGCTGACAAGGATTCCTCACTTTTTTGTCTCAGGGTGGCCAAATCAGATCTCCTTGGAGCCATGTTCAAATTGTAGGAGAATCGATCAATGAATGCTTGGGAGAGTTTTTCTCAGGTCTTGATTTAATAGCTGTCCAACAAGGTATACCAATCCAACGCGTCGCCTTTGAGGGATTTCTGGAAGAGTCGTATCAAGGCTACATCATTCCCTATTATCGCATTGAGTTCCCCACAAAATGCTTTTAGATGTGTTGTGGGGCACCCGCTATCGTCATACCTTTTGAACGTCAGTGCCTCGAAGTTTGGGGGTACCTAGGCATCTGGGAAGGGACAAAGGTCCTTGAACTTAGTAGATGGGTGATCCGCTCCTTGCTGTTTTTGAAGCTGACTTTGTACTATTTATAATTGATCTCGTAGTTCCTCGATCTCCGACTTGCCTTGTTGCAGGTGTCGTGCCCCTTGCTGTAGGGCTTGTGCTACTTCTTCTTCATATAGATCAATGATAGGATGTTATTGGAAAGAGGATGGACTCCCGGTAGCGAGAGGTGGTTGGAATTGAACACCGCTCCCTTTTGGAGGGTGTAACGTTCAAAAATGGCTCCCGCCTGGGGTATCTGCCAAGTCCGAGACATTGGTCCTGTTAGGGGGAGTGAATTGGACTAGAAACTTGCCCCCTTTATGGGCATCCGCCAGTTTTTGTCGATGCTTTCCGTTAGCGGAGCCTGTGTTGTAACCTGATTGTTGTGATGTATTGAGTAGGGATGTGCGAGAGGGTTACTCCTGTTTGCTGGTTGCTGTTGTTCTGGTGCTGACTCTTCCGGAAGAGGGAACACGGGATTTGCTGGGAGAATGAGAGAGAAGTCAAAAGGAGTTTGTGGGAGTGAGCTATTCTGTACACTAGGTTAAGTTGCTTGTGTATTTGGGGAGGAGTTTGACACAAGGTGGCGTAGCAGTTCTTGCACTGCTCGTAGGCTTTGGGCCATTTCTTGCATGGTGATGTTAGCTTGTGGGTCTACTGGAACTGCTGGTGGTGGTAGCGCGGGTGTGGGTGCAGGTGCGGAAGTTTTGGGAGTTGGTTGAGCCGTCGGTTCTTCTTCATGGGTTGCTTGAGAGGTCATGGCTACGCGAGACCGGATAGTCATGGTTTGAGTTTATGCCCAAGAGAAAGCAAACCAAAGATGCTCTTATATTTTTTTTATATGAATGTAGTGGTGATGTCCCTCGAGATTAAGATGCCACACACATTCAAGTAGGGTCTCAGCTAGTGCAAGCTAGCGAAAATTCCCAGTGGAGTCGCCATTCTGTAGACACTAGATGAAAAAATCTCAGATTCCCGCGGTCGACTAGAACCATGGAATACGTAAGGTGAGGAAAATCTGAAGACTTCTCTACCTTAAATTGACTCCTGATCTGCGATCCGGGATTCCGGGTAAGGGACTTTGGATATAAAGAGGGAAGGTGTTAGGCACCCTCTCTGCCCGTACAACTGTACGGTCTCTACTCAGTGTGGTAAAACAATCTCAAGGGATGATGGATGCTGTGGCCGAGATGGGACTAGGCACATACATGGATTTCTGATGTGGTAAGGTCCGAGATTTCAGCAACCCACAGAGCATAGGTCCAACGGCATGTCTAGAAGGTGGATGTAATGATACTTATGCAAAGGGGGTAAAAAAATGGACTACTTCACTAGAAATTTCTGATGTGACAGGATCCGATATACGGCAAATCACAGAGCATACGTTCGATAGTGATATAAAGAAGCAGGGGGGGTGAGAAGGATATAAGTGTCATGATGAATGCCTGTGTGTAAGTAGATCTTTGGCTTGGATCTTTGAGTAGGCTAAAATATAAGTAGAACCATGATTACTCCGGGCTAGGCTTATGGTTTAGGGAAAGTTGAAAGGAAGGCTAGAGGGTGGCTAAAAATCAGATCTTTGAAGGCTTGAGAGCTCCTTCCCTTTCCTTCACTCTCTTCCTCACTCTCTTTCTCTCTCGCTTTCTCTCTCTTAGATGAGAAGATTTTCCACCAAAATGTGAAGAGGAGAGGGCTATTTATAGCCGTCTCCAATGACATTGTTGTAAATAGTGGGTTTTAAAAGGTGAGGTGGCAAGTTATGGATGGTCGTGGAGAGAGAAATGTCACATGACACTCTCCCATTTGTTATGGAGGGCGGTAAAAAGGTAAATAATGGGGTTTGGAAGACGAATTTTGAAGGAAAGTTGACTTTTGTACGCTAGGATAGTTGTCCGCACGTGGGCAGACTACCGTCCGGGATCAGTTTAGGCTAGGTTTCGTACGTACAGGCTTTTTACAGTGTGCGGCTTCGTCCAGGTGTCTCCTTTCTGGTTTTTCAACTAAGAAAAGTTAATTTCGGCTTGGATAAAGGGGATCTGGGTCATGGTATAGGGTATAGGTAGGGTTGTATATGCGCTGAGTGGTTTGGATTGTCGTCTTGGGATATAGATTGAGGACTTTTAGGTTAGGGTTCGGTTTAGGTTGAGGTTCTGGTTCAAGGTACGATCATGGCTCTCAGATGGTCTTAGCCTTCTCAAGATGTAACTTGGGTAGGGTGTCTACAGTGACACTCATTGTTCAAACTCCTAAGGGCCACAGTAGTTTTCAATCAAGTTGATATTTGGCTTTTACTTCATCTATCTCTATGATAACTTATGAATAGGTCGGATCTCAAGATACATTGGTTCGGCCCCTTGGTTCAGCCCATTGATCAGCCCATTGTTCAGCCCATTGATCGGCCCATTAGTTCGGCCCATTGATTAGGCCCATTGATTGGCCCATTGGTTCGACCCATTGGTTCGGCCCATTGATTCGGCTGATTGAATCGGCCTATTGATTTGGGATTCCACCATGATGTATGTAATGATGTTCTTGCCGATTATGCCCTGAGAGCAATGATGGTTTGACGTCCACATTGTAGAAGCAATGATGGTTAAAAGCCCGCATTGTAACTCTCCCTAGGGCCTATTGATAGACCCATACTTGTAGTGTGTAGGTCGTCTAGGCTCATCTTCATTACGAATAAGAATCCATCACCATATAACATGTTTAGTATAGTTTCATGATTCATGATCATACGCATCATATGTATGTTTGATATGAGAAGTGACTGATCATAGCATATGCCTTCGAGCATATCGTTTATGGGCTCTCGGATAGGAGGTGATGCCCCACATGAGCGCACGATACGCACAAGATTACTGCATGACTGGATAGTGTGATTCATACATTTCACATTACGTGACATTGTTACTGTATGCCCTAGCGACATTAGGGTCATAGCCGCCATAGACATATCGTGGTTGACAGGATTGGATACGAGAAATCTTATTCTACATGGGGTGTTATAGATATCCCTGGGTGACAGTCCCTAAATCCTTATGATACCAAAAGGTTTTACCAATGTCTGAACCAAGTGGGTACATGAGCGTCGAGTGCCGATTACCAGACTGCTGCGCTTTTCACTGTGTCGTGGTCGGTTGAAATGGGGTGCGGCCTTACCCATCCGAGAGAAGGGAGTAAAGCTAGGCTGAGTTTGACCAACTCAAGGAATGGGTTCGTTATCGACTAGTCGAGTCCAATATTGGCAGACGGATAGTGAGGTCTTTTCCACTCACCTTGTTGTGCGTGATGAGGTGACAATCTGACTTGGAGTGTACTAGACCCCGGTGATATTCCAGAGTTGAGTTGTATTAATATGTGGACTTAGATGAGGATTTATATTCTTAAGTTGCATTTCACATCGCATGACCTTAGTATGGTTGACATCATTCATGCCTTACATCGCATAGCCTTGGTACGGCTAATGGGATTCATGGATTCACTAGCATGTTCCGCATTACTCTGATACTACATAAATGTATTACTACCTTACACACACACTTTCACCACCCTCTAAGCTTTCTATAAGCTTATGCAAGACCGTTGTGTGCGGGTGATGTTGGATCGCAGTAGCGCTGAGGCAGGAGCGCATATCAGATCAGCTTGGAGCTTTTGTCTATCATCATTATATTTTCCTTTATGCTCATTGTACTTATAAAGTTTTTTATCATAGTAAAAATGTGATGGAGTTTTTGGTTGTTGTTTGTGGGTTACGCCTTTGGTTATGCTTATTATGAATCAAACTAATGTTGAAAATTCTCCTTGTCGCATCTCAGGATCGGAACCTAGCGAATGGACGCTGGGAGCCGAGAATGGGGTACTACGGAGGTTGTCGGCTTCAGATTCGGCAATCGAGAATTTTGTGAGCCGATTTCTGAGTTTGGGGCGTGACAGAAGTTGATATTAGAGCATAACTTGAGAATAACTGAAAACAACATTACATGTCTACTATAAGTTTAGAATAACTAAGTCCCGAAGTTCGGATAGCTTAGCGATCTTCCGTTATATACCATTAATGTGCTTGTCTTCGAGAGTTTTGAAGTTGATAGGCACCTTCGCTCCTTCCTGTAGGACATGCCGCTCAGGAGAGTGACCCGATCGACTCCCACTCCACCACCAACGACTCCCGCACTACCACCTATGATCTCCACTCCACCACCAGAGATTCCTTCTGCCCAGCTTGAGGATGCAGCTCCTCCACCAGAGACCGGTGTGGATCCAACCATATCCGTAAGTTCCTCCCAGTTACAACAGATGTTGCAGGTTGTGATGGCCGCCCTTGAAGGGCAGGGCAGGCACCCCGTCGTTTTGCCAGACTAGGCAAAGCAGGAGCGCACGAGTGCCCTTCTTCGAGAGTTTCGACAGCTCGATCCTCAGCATTTTCAGGGCGAGCCAGACCCAACAGCAGCTGAGAAATGGCACTCCGATGTGGAGAAGATATTTGATACAATGGGATGTACGACCCAGCAGTGAGTCTGATTAGTAGTATTTCTCCTCCATGGTGAGGCTGAGCATTGATGAACATCAGTCTCTCGAGCAGTAGGCCCTAATTTTATGTGAACCTGGGAGAATTTTGTGGATCGGTTTGACCCACAGTACGTTCCTGATCACATCTGACGACAGCGAGCGTTAGAGTTCGAGGCCCTAGTGCAGGGTGATATGATAGTGGCTCAGTACTCGACTCGCTTTGTAGCACTGTCCAGATTTACGCCTTCCTAGTAGATGATGAGGAGCGGAGATCCCGCTGCTTCGAGGACGGTTTGCGTTATGGTCTTCGAAGTTGTGTTATTGGGTATGAGCTCCTGACTTTAGAGGGAGTTGTACGAAAGGAACAGATTTTTTAGGTAAAGTGGGCCAGTTCTCAGTCTGATCGTGGTTAAAGGAGAGATCAAAGGAGGCGAGTTCCCTCCGGTGACTCCCAGCAGCGTCGACCTCAGCAGAGGCGCATAGGTCGTCCAGCCTTTTGAGCGCCAGCAGCACCTCCAACACCACCTCCGAGGCAGTTCACCGGCACCTATTTTGGGTGCGGTGCAACGGGGCACTATATGTGGGAGTGTCCCCACCCCCAGCAGCAACAGCAGCAAAGAGGCCCACAAAAACCTCCACCACAGCCACAGCAGAGACCCCCACAGCAGCAACGACAGTTGCCCCCACCACTGAGGCCACCTCAGCAGCAGCATCAGCACCAGCCTCCGAGGCCGCAGCAGCAGAGGCAGCAATTTCGACCGCCTCAGCGACTCCAGTAGCAGCAACACGCTCAGAGGGGACAGGCACCTCCCCAGCCGGCTCAGGCTAGGTTCTATGTAGCTCAGCAGGACCCACAGTCATCCGGAGGAGTCGTCAAGGGTATACTTTTAGTCTTTGCATGCACTACACGTGTGTTGTTTGGTTCTGGTGCATCCTATTCTTTTGTGGCCAAGAGTTTCTGTCGATCGACTGGTTTGCCGTTGGAGTCTATTCATCAGGGTCTGTAAGTATCCACTCCCCTGGGGAAGACTGCAGTATTAGGCCGATTTTACTCGTCTTATCCCGTTCTAGTTGGGGATACTTTTTTTCCTGCCGATTTGTTTACTTTGCCAATGTCCGAGTTCGATCTCATCCTACGTATGGATTGTCTTACCGAGTACTACGCTATATTGGACTGCTCCGCAAGGATAATCACGTTCTGTATACCTGGCGTGCCGCAATTTCAATTCATTATAGAGCCCAGACGAGAGTCATTGTCTTATATGATGTCGTGTGCCATAGAGGAGCCCATAGCAGTGAGCATCGACCAGTTGCCCGTGGTTTACGATTTTTTCGATGTGTTCTAAGAGATTCTGGAATTACTGCCTCGTCGACTCACCAAGTTTCAGATTGATCTCGTGCCCGGTACCAAGCCTATTTCGAAGGCTCTGTATCACATTACACCTTTGGAATTATGAAAACTGTAAAAGCAGTTGGACGAGTTGTGCGAGTTGGGCTCTATCCGTCCGAGCAGTTCGCCGTGGGGAGCGTCCATACTCTTTGTGAATAAGAAGGATGACTTGTTGAGGCTTTGCGTGGATTACCATGAGCTCAACATAATCATGATCAAGAACAAGTACCTGCTCCCAAGGATTGATGATTTGTTTGATCAGCTGCAGGGTGAATAATTCTTTTCGAAGATTGACCTGCGTTCCGGTTATCATCAGATTCGGATCTGAGAGGAGGACATTCCAAAGACAGTTTTCAGGACATGCTACAGTCATTTTGAGTTCCAGGTCATGTCCTTCGGACTGACCAATGTACCCGTGGTCTTCATGCAGTTGATGAACGAGGTCTTCCACCCATATCTCGATCAGTTTGTTATAGTCTTCATTGAAGATATTCTGATCTATTCGAAGACCCGTGAGGAGCATGAGCAGCACTTAGAGATTACCTTGTAAACCCTCTGTGCACACCAACTGTATGCGAAGCTGGAGAAGTGCGAGTTCTGACAGAGGGAGATGAAGTTCCTAGGTCATGTGGTGATGAGGGAGGGCATCGCAGTGGATCCCTCGAAGGTTGAGCAGTGCATCAGTAGGGCCAGCCCACGAACGTGTCTGAGATCCGTAGTGTCCTTGGTTTGGTCAGCTACTACCGGTGTTTCATTGAGGGCTTCTCTCGTATTACAGCCCCACTGACCAGGTTGACTCGGAAGGGCATAAAGTTTATTTGGAGCGACGCCTATGAGCGAGCATTTATGGAGTTGAAGGACCGCCTCACGTCCGCTCCTGTCCTCACTCTTCCCTCTAGGAGTGATGGATTTATTGTATTTACCGATGCTTCACATATTGGTTTGGGTATTGTCCTGGTGCAGCATAGGAGACCAATGGCCTTCGCGTCTCGTCAGCTCAAGGTTCATGAGATGAACTACTCCACGCATGATTTGGAGTTAGCTGCAGTTATCTTCACACTGAAGGTGTGGAGGCACTATCTCTATAGGTTTAGGTTCGAATTCTTTTCTGATCACAAGAGTTTAAAGTACCTCTTCCCACAGTCTGAGTTGAACATGAGGCAAAGGCGCTGGATGGAGCTCTTGAAGGACTATGACTTCGATCTTCAATACCACCCGGGTAAGGCGAATGTGGTGGCAGATGCACTCAGTCGTCAGCCACGAGGCCTAGTGGCGCATATGATGATTCAGGAGTGGCGGATGCTTGAGGATATAGTAGAGTATGATTTTGAGTTCAGCTTGCAGTCTTCTAATGTGAAATTATCGAGCCCGTCGATTCAACCCTATCTTGCCGCAAGGGTGATCGAGGCTCAGCAGGCTGATAGTCGTTGCAGAGTTATATGGCTGAGGTGGCATTTGAGAGTCAGGAAGATTGGCAGATTGGTACAAACGGTGGACTTCGCTTCAGAGGCCGATTATGTGTCTTGGATATCCCTGAGTTGCACAGAGATCTTATGACCGAGGCACATCAAACGCAGTTTTCTATCCACATCGGCTCGACGAAGATGTATCATGATATGAGGCGACAGTATTTTTGGACAGGGATAAAGCGCCAGATCGTCAGTTTTATGACAGAGTGTGATGCGTGCCAACGTGTCAAGGTCGATCATTAGAGACCCCCTGGTCTATTGCATCTGTTGAGTGTCCCGATGTGGAAGTGGGAGCACGTGTCAACAAATTTCATTATGGGCTTGCCGATGACTCAGCGCGGTCATGACGCCATCTAGGTTGTTGTGAATCGTCTGACGAAATCGGCACATTTTCTTACGATGCATGCAATTTGGTCCATAGACCGGCTTGTGAGGTTATTTATCGAGGAGATCGTGAGACTGCATGGCGTTCCAGTCTCTATTGTTTCTGACCGAGACCCAAGTTTCACGTCTCAGTTTTGAGGGAGCTTACAGAGAGCGATGGGGACTGATTTGCAGCTCAGCATCGCATACCATCCGTAGACCGATGGCCAGACCGAGAGGGTCAACTAGATCCTTGAGGATATGCTTCGGGCCTGCTCGATTGATTTTAGAGGTAGTTGGGATGAGCATTTGTGATTGGCTGAGTTCACATACAACAACAGCTATCAGGCGACTATCGGCATGACTCCTTTTGAGGCATTGTATGGCAGACCATGCAGATCACCGAGTTGTTGGACCAAGGTTAGAGAGCGTCGTTTCCTAGATCCCGAGCTTGTGCAGGAGACATCAGAGGCTATTGATATCATCAGGTAGAGGATGCCCACAGATCAGATCTTGCAGAAGAGTTTTGCTGATCGTCGGCGTCGTCCCTTGAAGTTTGATGTGGGGGACCATGTGTATCTCAAGATCTCACCCATGAAGGGTGTAGTTTGATTTGGAGCGAAGAGCAAGCTTGCCCCGAGATTCATAGGATCTTTTGAAATCACTGGGTGCGTTGGCACCGTGGCCTATCGACTTACCTTGTCATCTCAGTTTTCTGGCATCCACAATATTTTTTATGTCTCCATGTTGAGGAAGTGTGGGTCAGACATCATTCTTGTTATTGATTGGCAGCCGTTAGAGGTTCGAGAGGACGCTTCCTACATTGAGCAGCCGGTTCGTATCCTTGATCGGAACGAGTAGGTCCTCCAGACCAAAGTCATTCCGTTGGTGAAGGTTCAGTGGGGTCACCATTCTATTGAGGAGGCTTCTTAGGAGCGCGAGGCTGAGATTCGAGAGCGTTATCCCTATCTCTTTGATGATTAATTATGTGTTGTATTTTATATGTAATCTCTGATTTTATATAATGATGTTATGTTCCTTCTTCCTCGCGAGTTATGCCTAGTTGCGATGATTGTGTAAATTTTAAGGATAAAGTTTTTATTAGGAGGGGAGAGCTGTAAGATTCGTATCTTAGTCCGTACTGTTCCATAGGATTTCGTGATCTTTTCAGTCGAATTCGGGCATCATTCGACCCTCAACCGGCATTTACGCACAACCGTATGTCACACGCCGTCAACCTAAATCGACCCAAACCGAGACTTGTACCCTTGCGACCGCACCGTCGCTGCGGTTCCTATGCCGTGACTCGCGCGCCGATCCGATACCCTGGTCAAGAGATGTGGGCCGGCATTTGGTGCGAGGAAAAAGCTACGCGTGCGAATTTTGAGAGAATCACTATAATATGTTACATCAATCAATCAACCAATCAATCTCATCATGCCAAGTATATGTCAAGTACACATCACCTCTCACCCTTCTCCAAGCAACCCCTAAAATCAAAATTTTCTTACAAGCTCATACCCCTTCTTACACAATCTACCACTAAAGTCAAAAAAGGCTCTTACCCCCATCACTCACCACATCAACACATCCATCACCCATCTCTCTCTCCCTTTACAAACCTCTCTCTCTCTCTCTCATTCTCAAACCGCATTCCAAGCAACCCAAAAGCATCACACGTTCAAGCCTCTCCAAGCCCTCCCAAGCAATAAGTGTAGCCCACCTTCCCACTCTCTCATCTCCCATCTAAACCATCAAACTTTCATTTCCTCCGTTAGGATCGAAACTAAGGAGCAAAGGAAGTCAAGGGAGAAAGAAGAAGGTGGTGGGTGATCTTAGATTATATCTTTCATTCATTTGTTTGATTTAAGGGTCCATATTTGTGGGACCCACCTTGATGTAGGCTTTGTATCAAAGAGGGGCCCATAGCGGGCTCCATCCTCTCCGTTTTCTCTCTCTCTATTTTTTTTTGTGTGATGGCCTGTGGCCCACTTGATGCATGACGTTATCCACGTCATCCATTGATGTGGACCCCACTATTTTCATGGCTGGTACGTGTCATGGGCAAAAATACAAATATTAGGATAATCCAAAACAGGTGGGCCATGTGGGACCCACCTTGATGAAGTGTTCATCCACACCGTCCATCCAAGGGTGCTGGACGTAAATGAAGGAAGGTGTGGCTGATAGTGAAGTGTCAACTAACAATGGGAGTAGCTAATAGTGGTTGTGTGGAATGACAGTGGGTGCACTGACATGGGGTGTGTACTGACGTGAAGTGTGTGCAGGCGGTGGGGTCCATGGGACCCACCCACATCATCCATCTATTATGGTAGGCCACACCCTCACACACATGTGGGGCATCCACCGTCCAAGGACGATGGGACCCATCCATAGCTCACATGGTAGACTGAGTGAGAGATACCCCATTTCAACACTAGGACCCACCCAGTCCATAGCTTAGGTGGTAGACCGAGTGAAAGATGCCTCGTTTCAACACTTGAGGTCTGGGTATCAATCTTGTGGTGATGGCTGACATGGGTGTACGAGCATGGGCGCCCCTCCATTCCAATGGGCCACACCACTGTATGTGTTGTATCCATGCCGTCCATCCATATAAGATGGCCCCACAATGATGCATGTATTGTGACCACCGTCCATCTGACGGTGGGACACACCCCACGTGCGCCCCCCCCCCCCCCCCCCCCCCTGTGACTGTCCAGGCCTTTTTATAATATAATATATATATATATATATATATATATATATTATATGAGATGGTGGGCCCTACATGGGGCCCACCTCTCCCTTTAAATGCTTAAAAGTTGCACAGGAGCAGTTATATATCATATATATTATATAGTTTATATATAATACATAAGGGTGGGCCCTACGTGGGACCCACCTCTGTTTTGTTGCAGGAAAGAAAAAAAAAAGCAGCCACGTGCTACTCTCTCTCTCTCTCTCTCTCTCTCTCTCTCTCTCTCTCTCTCCCTTAACGTCTATAACTCTATGGATCCCACCATGACACACGTGTGTATTTGTTCTGACGGTGGGACCCACCCTAGATATATGTGTTTCATCCCTCTAGCATGGGCCCCAATGATGTATGTGCCTTATCTACACCGTTCACTGTTTGAACGATGGGGCCCACCATGATGCCTACTTTGTATCCAAACTATTCAACCATATTGAGATATCATTTTCATGGCATGAGCAAAAGGATGGGTTAGATTTAAAGCTCAAGTGGACCCCACCATTTAAAGTGGACCATGACACTCATCGTTCAAAATCCTAAGGGCCACAGTAGTTTTCAATTAAGTTGATATTTGGCTTTCACTTCATCTATCTCTATGATAACTTATGAATAAGTCAGATCTCAAGATACATTGGTTCGGCCCATTGATCGGCCCATTGGTGCGGCCCATTAGTTCGACTCACTAATTCGACCCATTGGTTCAACCCATTGAATCAGCCCATTGGTTCGGCCCATTGATTCAGCACACTGATCGGCCCATTGATTCAGCCCACTGATCGGCCCATTGATTCGATCATTGATTCGGGATTCCACCATGATGTATGTAATGATGTTCTTGCTGGTTATACCCTAGGAGCAATGATGGTTTGACATCCACATTGTAGAAGCAATGATGGTTAAAAGCCCACATTGTAACTCTCCCTAGGGCCTATTTATAGACCCATACTTGTAGTGTGTAGGCTGTCTAGGCCCATCTTGGTTATGAACAAGAATCCATCGCCATATAACATATTTAGTATAGTTCCATGATTCATGATCATGCGCATCATATGTATGTTTGATATGAGAAGTGACTGATCATGACATATACCTTCAGGTAGATCGTTTATGGGCTCTCGGATAGGCGGTGATGTCCCACATGAGCGCACTATATGCACATGATTGTTGCATGATTGGACAGTGTAATTCATGCATTTCATATTGCGTGACATAGTTACTGTACGCCCTAACGACATCAGGGTCGTAGCTGCCACAGACATATCGTGGTTGGCAGGATTGGATACCGAAAATCTTATTCTACATGGAGTGCTATAGATATCCCTGGATGAAATTCTCTAAACCCTTATAGTACCAAGAGGTTGCTCCAACGTCTAGACTGAGTGGGTACATAAGCGCCGAGTGCCGATTACCAGACGGCCGCACTTTTCACTGTGTCGTGGTTGGTTGGAAGGGGGTGCAGCCTTACCCATCCGAGAGGAGGGGGCAAAGCTAGGCTGAGTTTGACCAGCTCGAGGAATGGGTTCGCTATCGACGAGTCGAGTCCGATATTGGCTAGCGGATAGTGAGATCTTTTCCACTCACCTTGTTGCGGGCGATGGGGCGACAATTTGGCTTGGAGTGTACTAGACTCGGTGATATTCCAGAGTTGAGTTGTATTGATATGTGGAATTAAATGAGGATTTATATGCTTGAGTTACATTTCGCATTGCATGGCCTTGGTATGGCCGACATCATTCATGCCTTGCATCGCATACCTTGGTACGGCTAACAGGATTCATGTATTCACTAGCATGTTCCGTATTACTCTGATACTATATAATTGTATTATTACCTTGCACACACACTTTCATCACCCTCTAAGCTTTCTATAAGCTTATGCACGACCGTTGCATGCAGGTGACGTTGGATCGCAGCAACGCTGAGGAAGGAGCGCATATCAGATCAACTTGGAGCTTTTGTTTATCATCATTGTATTTTCCTTTATGCTCATTGTACTTATAAAGTTTTTGATCATAGTAGAAATGTGATGGAGTTTTTGGTTGTTGTTTGTGGGTTATGCCTTTGGTTATGCTTATTATGAATCAAACTGATGTTGAAAATCCTCTTCGTAGCATTCCAGGATCGGAACCTGGCGAATGGGCGCTGGGAGCAGAGAATGGGGTACTACGGACGCTGTCGGCGCCGGATTTGGTAATCAAGAATTTTGTGAGCCGGTTTCTGAATTCGGGGCATGACAAAAGTCGACAAATTGTTTGAAGACCTTGGATTGAATAATCTTGAAAGGAACCTAGAGTACTCACGTTACTACTAGATGAGTCCACTTTAAATCGCAACCAAGAAAGAATCCGCGAGAGTCATGAGCTGGGCATGGTGGTATGGGACACCCTGTCCAAGCTGATGGCCTGCACTAAGGTGATGAGCCTCCTTGTAGTGACCATTGAGCAACTAAAGAAGCTGTGAATCATATATTCCTAACCGAAATAATATTGTGACTGTTTCGCCGGTGCATATGAGCGACGACTCCTACATAGATCGCGGACGCCCTCCGCTCGTCGATGAGCCATCTAATCCTGTGCATCCAGACGTTGTCATCCGGGTCCGTAGCAATCGTTCAGGCTGGTTAGTCAGGCCAGTGTTAGCTTCTTATCGACCGGGGAATTATCGCATAGGTCGTGAACCCAATACCGGATTTAGAGGTGCAGGCAAGGAGGGCTTCCGCTACTCCGAGCCCGTAAACTAATTGAGACTAAGATAAGACGATGGTACTTTAGTTTTCCCAACCCACAAGGTGAATAGAATTGACAATATGCATAATTATTAAATTAAATTGCTCGCATCGCACTAGCTAGGAAATGATCATGCTACATCATCATATCTCCGGGATTGATAAGATTTAATTGCGTTTGTTGTTTTCCTTAATATCCTTATTTGTACTAATTGGATTGATAACGTGTGTAACTCATTGCTAATGGTATCACTGAGTTGATCACTCACTCCCACTCTAAGACGGTGTTTTAAAACACTAACTAGATAACCCCTTAGATGCAGGTACCTTAGAGACAGACGCCCTTGATGACGCATATTTGGAATAGGAGGCGGAATTCTCGTACTTCCAGCTCTCTGACAGGTCGGCTTAGCCTACGTGTTCCTCGTCTTCTTTTGTCATCCATGTTGGGCCTGGATACCCCATTCTTTTGGACATACTCTTTTGATCACCTTGATTGTATCTTGGGCCTAGGTGTATGCCCATAGCTCGACTCGATGTATAGGGCATACTCAATAAACCTCTTTTCCCTTAAGTATAATCATTTTGAAGCCTATTACATGTTTAAGTGTGATTACCTGGGTGCTTAATTGTTATATTATGAGTAGTCGAACGTACTTCCTGCCCCAAAAGGTTGAGATTAATGTCCGAAATCTCGCGAGTCGTGCACTAGACGAGTCTCGAAATTTTGGATGTTACAGTGGGGCCCACTTTGATTTATTTGTCTTATAACCAAGCCATACATTCATTTTGTTAGCTTAATTTAGGGCATAAGTCCCAAAAATGAAGTAGATCCAAATCTAAGGTGGACTAAACCACACGAAGCGGTGATGATTGAATGCTTAGTGTTAAAAACTCCATGGCCATAAAAGCTTTGCATAGAACTAATATTTATGTTTTCTATTCATTTAGGTCTGTGTAACCTTATCAACATGTTGGATTATGGTAGCCCAAAGTAAGTTTTTAAGGATGGACATTTAAGCAACATTATTCATGTGTTGTGATCCACTTAAGATTTACACTGGCTTCATTTATGGCCTTTATCTTGGGAAGCGGATTGGCTGGTGTACCACACAAGCTATCTAGCTCGTGTATTTAGGAGTGTACATTGAGTCGAACCGAGCTGAGGTGCCTCAGCTCAACTCGGCTCGGCCACTAGCTGACCTTAGATCCAACTCGACTCGGCTCGGTTCGGTCAGCAGCTCAGGTCAGTTCGAGCCAAGTTCAAGCCAAGATCGAACTGAGTTTGCCTGTGCAGTATTTTCACAAACACATGAATTGCACCTTCAAAATCCCACTATATGTAAAACAGATACAATGGTTTTACAGGTATTTTATCAAACACCTTCTAAGCAGCATAAAAATCAAGAAAAAAATTGGGTATTTGTTTCATATACATACCTTCCTTGCACCAGCCACACTTCATTGAGTCATTTCATCAAACACTTGGTGAGCAACATCAATATCAAAGTAACCGGGTCACTAAACTGGTTCAATCCAAGTTTGATTCGAGCTGGGTTCAATTCGATTCGAGTTGAGTCGGGGCCAACTCGAACTCAACTCGAACTCATTTTCGAGCTTAAAAAATCAGCTCAACTGCGAACCGAGTTGAATTGAGCTTTTTCAAGTCGAGTCGAGCGAGCTAACCAAGCTAGCCTGGTTCGTGTACACCCCTGTGTGTATTGTCGTCAACAAGTTATGTGGGTCCCATCATGATGTATGTGTTATATCCAAACCATCTATCCACTTGGAGATCTTGTCTTAAGGCTTGAGCCAAAAAATAAGAAATATATAAAGATCAAGTGGACCACACTTCAAAAATCAGTAGGAAATCAAACATCTACCATTGAAATCCTTTTGGCAGTCAAAGAAGTTTTGAATCAATATGATATTTGTTTTTCTTATTCATCCAGGTATTTGTGACCTTATTAGTAGAATAGATAGAAAATAAACGTTATGGTGGCCCTATGAATGTTTTAACGGTGAAAATCATGATCCCTACTTCTATTTGTAGTGTGGTCCAGTTGAGCTTTGGATATGATTCATTTTTTGGCTCATGCTCTGAAATGATATCTACAAAAGGATGAACAGCATGGATATATATAATTAATACATCATTTTTGGTGCCATGTAAATTTGATATCCTTTGAACCGTTCCTAAAACTCGGAGCTCGAGGAGCGTCACACGTAGCCACACTAGTTATATCGCTAGTGTGTGGTGCACCAGCCAATCTGCTTCCTTTTCCTGCTGTTTGATTTTTCATTTACTCTCCATCCAACCGCTGTGACATATCAACCTCCAGCTTTTGACCCAAAAAGGATGAATTGAGAAGTAAAATTTACAGGGCCCACTACGATGTATGTGTCTAATTCATGCTGCCATCCGTTTTCATATCTCTTTTTAATGCATGAGCCAAAAGTAGAGAAGGATCCGAGTCTCTGTTATGTTCTACTTGAAACAAGGGAAAATGAACGTCAACCATTGATAGCTTCTCGATGGCATTAGAAGTTTTAGATGTAGCTGATATTTGTATTTTTCTTTCATCCATGTTATTTATTTGACTTTATAAACAAGTTGGATTTCGACTACACATTACTGTGGGCCCAATAACTTTACAGCTTTCAACGGTGGACGTCATTATCCACCCTTCCTTGTGGTGTGGACCACGTGAAGTCATACTCTGTCTTATTTTTAGGTTCATGTCTAAAAATGAGCTAACAAGATAAATGAATGACGTGGATCATACACATACATCATGGTGAAGCCCATAAATTATTAATGGTCAATCTTTAATCATTTTTAAAAGGTAATTTAGAAAATTGGCTAAGTGCAAGGCTAATTTCCCTTCTATCAAACAGCCGTGAAAGTCATGATCACATATTTATATATACTTATTTACCCGAAGAGATGGGAAAAAAAATGTACAACATGGATATAAAACACATGTATCAAAGTGGGCCCCACATATCCCGGATTCATTGAACTGACCTCCATGGTAGAGGGGAGCAATTTGATACTCTGGCAGATTAAGACTGAACATGGGCCAGCATCCACTGAACTGACCACTCATTTATTGGGAACAACTGTTGTTTAAATAATACTGTGTTGGATATTTTTCAATTTTAACTGTCCAATAAGTGTCCACCAATACCTTAGATAATCAAATAAATCCCATCTCTGGTTCATGATACATCTAAACTGGGACCCATTGTTTGGACAGTTTAATTAGAACATGTATGATACATATGTATCTTTTAAGCAATTTCAAAGTTCCTGCGTATTATCCATTGATTTTTCTAAAGGTTTTTTTTTTTTTTTTTTTTCCATAGAAGAGAGTCTAATGATGGATCCCAATGTCCACGTTGCAGGGTATCTCTTAATCAGAACCGTCCATTGAAGAACCTGAACATGAATAACTGACAGTTCAAAAATCAAACTGATCGTGTAGAAACAAAAGGCAGAAAACAAAAGTAGCAAGTATGTCGTTTTTTCTCTACCATGCTCTAATGCTCCAAGTCCACCGTTTCTACCATGTCATTTGATGGGTGCAACATGTCATTGTGGGGCCACGAAACGAGCCGTCAGGATTGCTTGATTATTGAGCCAAGAGTATTGGTGGACCAATAAAATACCCATATAATTCCACTTTTATCATTAATCAATAAAACAAACTTGTTCAATAAGTGGAAAGTAGTAACCCTCCATTTTTCTTATCGTAAGGTGTTTATGTCCGATCTGTCATAGACTGATCCAACTATCGAGATGCTTCAGGGATGCGCCTCACACATTCGTAGAGGCCATAAGTCCGGCAATAATATGGAGACATGTCTACAACCAAAACATTAGACACGTTCATTCTTCCATTAAAACTCACGTCATTACTCTTTACCTTTGATAAGATATTACTATACCTGAAATCAAGATAATCCTTTGGAATCACCGCGTCACACTGCAGGTTGGCAAAGGTGCGTTGACATGGTATACTTTCATGGGCTCCATCATAATATATGTGATATATCCACACCATCCATCCCTCTTGCATGATCATTTAATGGAATGAGACAAAAAATTATTTAAGTCTTAAGAGTACATGGACCACACCATAGCTAGCATGGGATTGAATGCCAGCCATTGAAAACTTATAGAGATCATAGAGATACTGGATAAGCTCATTTTTGGAGACACGCCCTAAAATGCATGGCTAGTATGGATATAAAACATCTTGACGAATTCACATTCAAGTGTATCTAGCCAGCAAAATTACTTTACATGTGAAAAGTGGAGATGCCAGACTAGCATTGCATACTGTCTGTTTTCCTTTACACGAAAGTAGCAATAATAATCATTACTTTTTAGCATACATTACTAGTAGGGATTTTAACCATATTGGCCTCAAAGTTTGGGCAAATTATCTAGAAAGAAACGATGTTCCATATGTCTCAAAAGTGACCTTTGGACAAGCTTTTGAAAATTACTTTGACCAAAATGTCCTTGTCCATGTTTCAGTAGTGGTATAGTTTTTTAGGAATAAAAAGTTACGTCATATTTAATGCCAAGGAAGTGATGCATATGGAACCCTTTTTTGCGCATGGACAAGGACCAAACTTGTGGGGCCTACATTAATGTATATGTATAATCCATGTTGTCCATCCTTTTTGTCGTGTCATTTTAGAGCTAAGGCCCAAATATCAATCTAATCCAGAGCTCGTGTGGGTCACATAATAGAAAAAAATCGTGATAATGGAACCCACTGTTGAAACTTTCCAAGCTCACTGTGATGTTTGTTAGAAGTGGACATTTCCTAAGTCAAGACTTTTTGGGCCTACGCCGAGCTAGCCGACAAGGTGGACGGAATGAATCTTCCCATTGTGGGCCTTAGGCTATTGTACCAATGGCTATTACATCATTTGGTAGTATAAAGGAAGTGAACATGTAATAACCGCGACCCATTTAACATGAGAACCACGACCCATATGGGCCCACATTGAAGTATGTGTATAATCCATTCCGCCCATCCTTTTATCGTGTCATTTTAGGGTTATGACCCATCTAACATGACAACCACAACCCATTTCACATGAAAACCATGACCCATGTTAATAACTACGATCCATGATAACCACAACTCATTTAACATGACAACCACGACCTATATAACATAATAACCACGACCCATATAACATAACAACCACGACACATATAACATAACAACCACGACTCCATGGGAAACCACAAGCAATATAACATAACAACCACGACCCATATAACATGACAACCACGACCAGAATTACAATATAATATGAATAATAGTTTTCTTCGATAGGTACCCAGCGAGTTGAAAAACTCTATTGAAAATGTCTTATTTTAGCCTGACCAAAAACTCTGTTGAGAAGGTCAGGCTTAAACACGACATTCTCAATAGAATTTTTAATTCACTGGGCACCCGTTGAAGAGAACTGTTATTCATATTATATTGTAATTATAGTCGTGGTTGTCATGTTATATAGGTCGTGATTGTTACGTTATATAGGTCGTGATTTCCCATAGAGTCGTGGTTGTTATGTTATATGAGTCATAGTTATTATGTAATATGGGTCGTGGTTGTTACATTATATGGATCATGGTTGTCATGTAATATGGGCCAGCGACTCCATGGAAATTCTCAACAGAATTTTTTAGCTCGTTGGGTACCCATTGAAATTGTCGAGTTACCAGAGTTCAGAAATTGTCTTCAGAATTTTCTGTGGAGGCCGTTGATCTTCAGGAACATCGTTAACATCCCTGAGGAAAGGGAAGGGATCATCCATAAAGTAAGAACGCGAGAAGGACTCGATGGCTTCTTCGAATATCTCCTCCATTATTTTGATTGAAAGAGCAAAGAAATTCATAAATGCTTAAAGTGTTGCAATAAAGATTTTGGTTTAGATTGGCTTGTGAAAGTAATTTGAAACCCAAGTACCACTTTTATAGGCTGGTCAACCAATGGTTAAGGTGCTGATTCTAAAGGGTCGGGCTGATTCTAAAGGGATTAGGGGAAAGTAGTGACATTAATGCGATTTCCTGAAAAAGAATGTGGGGTTGATTCCAAAGGAAATGTTTGTGAATATAATGAACAATGGGTCGTGGTTATCATACATACTGGGTCATAGTTCTAAACTACGACCCAGTGTGTATGACAACCACGACCCTGTCGTGTGATCGTAGTTAACATGCACATTGGATCGTAGTTTTTATCCACGTTATATCGTGGTTGTCATCCAACGTTAGATTGCGGATCGGGGGAAAACGGATTGGCAACCACGACCTGTGTAACATGAAAACCATGACCTATATCACACGAGAACTACAACCCATATAACATAAGAACTACGACCCATATAACATGAGTACCACGACTCATATAACACGAGAACCACGACCCATGTTATATAGACCTTTTCAACAAAGTTTTCAGCTCGCTGGGTGTTCGTTGAAGAGAAATTGTTCTTCATATTGTATTAGGTCATGGTTGTCAGCTGATTTCTTATCATGTGTTCTACCTTAGATTTATATCCATCTCATTTTTGGGAGCAAGCCCTAAAATGATATGTAAAAAATAGATGAATGGTATTCTAACCAAAGAAGTAAGAGTGCAGCTTTAGAAAACGATAGTAGTTGTAAGGAGAGTTTTACACTATCCTTTAATAACCAGTGATGATGAGAGTGAGAAGGATGATAATATCCTCATTTGTAAACTTAAGTGGAAGAAACTTGCAGAGTTGTGTGATACTACTGAAAAACTATCAAAATCTTTCATGAATCAGTCTTGTGCAGCTCTAAACTTCTGTTCTGGCAGTGACTGTGTTCTATGGGTCATGGTTGTCATGTTATATGGATTGTAGTTGTCATGGATCGTGGTTGTCATGTTTTAAGGGTCGTGATTTTCATGTTATATGGGTCATGGTTTGCATGGGTTGTAGTTGTCATGTTGCATGGGTCGTGGTTATCATACTATATGGGTCATGGTTGTCATGTTATATGAGTTGTAGTTGTCATGGATCGTAGTTACCATGTTATATGAGTCGTGGTTGTCATGTTATATGGGTCGCGGTTGTTACATGTTCACCACGACTCATATAACATGATAACTATGACCCATGACAACCACGACCCATATAACATGACAACTATGACCCTTACCACATTACAACCACCTGATGCAACCTATGCTACTATACAGATATCGTCGTTTGTATGATATTTACGTATATCATGTACTAATTTTGATGGACAGTAAGAATCTTACAACCACAACCCTTACCACATTACAACCACGGCCCTCGTGGTTGTTATGTTATATGGGTCGTGGTTCTCATTTCCTACTCCCAGATTGCATGACAACCACGACCCATACATGAAGATAAGATCCTTATCATCCATCAAAGTTAGAAAAATAATGTGCCCTTCCATACTAAAGCTAGCCTGGTGTTTTTCAAATATGAGATGACTATTGATAGACTGCAAGATCAGGAAATGCAGGTTATATGGGTCGTGGTTGTCATGAGGTAAGGGTCGTGGTTTTCATATTATATGGGTCGTGGTTGTCATGTTATATGGGTTGTGGTTGTCATGTTATATGTTATATGTGTCATAGTTGCCATATGGGTTGTGGTTTGCATGAGTCATAGTTACCATGTGATATGGGTCGTGGTTATCATGTTGCCTATATCGTGGTTGTAGTTTTCAATGTGTTTACTTCTTTTTCTACCAAACCATTGGTACCATAACTTAAGACTCACAATGGGGTGATCCGATCCATCCACCCTGTCGGCTAGCTCGCTGTAGGGCCAAAAAGTCCTGACTTGGGTAGTATCCACTTCTATCCACCTTGTCGGCTGATATTTGGGCTTTACCCCTAAAATGACATGGCAAAAAGGATGGGTGACATGGATTATGGACGATGTAAATGCCTTACTCCTAAAATGACATGGCATGGATTATGAACGGCATGGAAAAATGGATCGTACGACTGAAAAAATGGATGGACGGTTTTTTATTCAATTCTCTAAAATGATATGGAAAAATGGATGAACGGTTTGGATAAAATGAAAACATCACGTTGGACCCTCAGTGGCCCTCGTAGCCTCTGCCTATCCCAAGCTCTGAACAGGCAAGGGAAGTACCTAATCCACACCCAACCATTGCCTGGTGGCTGGGGGAGTAGCCAATCCATCACTTTCTCAGGAGAGTAGCCACTCCATCTCTCCAGGACCGTACAACTTCTGAGCCAAGGATAGGGACGTTTTCGTCCAAAACAATATTCAAAGCTTGTCAGAAGGCCACTCTTAGGATATTTAAAAGGGTGAATCTTGTTAGGTAATTTGCTCAAAATTCAAGGTCAGTACTATCAAAATCCCTTATTGATTTATAATCAGTAATCCAAAAACCCTTTAAAAGGAAATGCAAACAAGAAGAATATTAAGGTAGTAATACATACTAACATATGGCCACGTGCAATTAGCCATGTGCATCCAAAAACCTAGTTAGTGGTGCAAAGAGAAAGAAAAACCTTCAAGAATTAAAATCATAATAGCTTAAGTATACTTATCGATTGGTTGATTAATCTCATAAGCTAAGGTGATCCTCCATGAAGCCACTGTGCATCCAAATCAATAAAGCAATTGAGGACAGAGTTTTGGGCCATTGCCAGTTCAAATACATATATCTCTAATTCAACACAATGCCACCTATCTTTTTCGTTCTATATGGATGTTTATCTTAGTCTAACCTAGCTTAGTATAACCTCTCCACTTTTGTCTAGCACACTGTTATGGTAAGTTTAAATCAATTAGCACAATTTTAGTTTAGTTTTCAACTATTTTGTGTAGCTCATCCCCGTAGCAAGTTAGAAATAATTTAGCTCTTGATCATCCATCACGACCTTGTCATCGAATCTCAATCTCTAAGTTTTTTCTTACCGATTACATCAGGGGCACGACCAGATTGGCCAAACCACAATTGTCTTACAACTACACAAGGTTTAGATGGTCGTCAACCATCCATGACCGCTTTGCCCACTCGAATTGTTGTTGGTAATCTTTCTTCTTTACTTTATTTACTTACCAATCATACAATATTCTTCATCAATTCAATAAAATTAGCACTTGGCCTTATTTCTTACTTTTGAGTATTACATTGTTGTGAAACGATATAAATTATTATCACTATAATAAAAAGTTATTGCTTCATAAATTGCCTAATTCCTTGCAATTTATGGATGAGTAGACAATCAATCTTCCCAGATCTGGTCTTAATCTATCTATTTCGGTGCCTAGGGTCACAAGGTATTCGATTCGATCCCGGCCAAGCACTATATGTACGATCATGTGTTGAACTTGAAGCTGGGAATAAGAAAAAGGCAATAACTTGTCTTAAAATTAGTATTTTTAAGACTAAAGAATTGAGAGAAAGGGGACCAACTCACAGTTCCTCACTTAGTCTGATCTTTAATGTGCGTTATTTGTTATGCAGGGCCCACCTTCGATGTGGACCATTTATTATTATCGTCTGACCTTTAATGTGCATTATTTGTTATGTAGGGCCTACCTTTGATTTTGGTCATTCATCAAGTGGGGCCCACCATCAATGTTATTGTCCATAATGTGGGGTCCACCTTCAATATCCACCACTCATAATGTGGAGCCCGCCTTTTATGTGGCTCGTCCATCATGCAGGGTCAACCTTAGATATGGGCCACCCATATCGTTAGGGCCAACCTTTAATGTAGACCGTCTATCATATGGGGCCTCCTTTGACATGGACCGTGAGACAGAGTCTCGTTTAACACGGTAGCTAGATCCTTTGACGTGGACCGCGAGACAGAGTCTTGTTTAACACTAGGGGTGTACATCGAGTCAAACCGAGTCGAGCTAGCGTTAACTCAACTCGGCTCAACCACTAGATGACCTCAGCTCGAACTCGGCATGGCTCGGTCCTCGAGCCTAACTGGCCAGCTCGGCTCGGTTTGGTCAACAACTCGGGCTAGTTCGAGCCGAATTCACCATTGCAATATTTCCACAAATACCTAGACTGCACTTTCAAAATCCCACTTTTTGTAAAACAGAAGCAATGGTTTTACAGGTATTTTATCAAACACCTTCTAAGCAACATAAAAGTCAAGAAAAAAAAAATGTATTTGTTTCATGTACAATACCTTCCTTAGAAACTGAGACAATAAACACTACAAACTTTACTATCAAGGAACAGAATTTTGTGCAAAAAAATAAATAAATTTCAAAATCCTTGAAACACTGTGCCTACAGGGACTACCACCATTCATTATGATGACCCAAGAAGATTTTGCACACTCACCATTTGAATCAATTCTAAAAGATGGATCATGAGCTACCAGAATGCATGCAATCATGTCAATGATTACTAAAGAACTCACATGCATAGACTCATTCATACACAATATTAGCATATAAATAGATAGGAAAGAGAACTAAGAACCTACACACTTTCAGATACCAACCACACTTAGTTGAGTCATTTCATTAAACACTTGGGGAGCAACATCAATAGCAAAGTAACCGAGTCACCGAACTGGTTCGATCCGAGTTTGATTTGAGCTAGATTCAATCCGAGTCAAGTCGAGCTGGGGCCAGCTCGAATTCAGCTTTGAATCGAGTCGAATCAAGCTTTTTCAAGTCGAGTCAAGCGAGCTAGCATTAGCTCAGGTCGTGCACACCCCTATTTTACGCACATGGAAAGAAGAAAAGTCATAAGTTAAATAGCTAAAAGAAATTATTTATTATGATAAATAGTTTTTGACACATAAATTACTTTTACATTAATATTTATCCACTAACTTAAGTAAATAATAATAATAATAACTTAATTACTTAACATAAATTAAAAAGTTTCTTATTTAGTGGTATCCAAACGGGCCATTCTTGAAAAACGTGAACTTTTATGAGGGCTAGAAATAAAAAAATCTCTAGAGGTAGAGTTCAAACAAACAACGGTCCACAACTTCCAGAGGTTGAATCAGTCTATATCTAATTTTTGGATTGTGACTTCAGGAGGGTAGATATCACAATTTAACTGCTACATGTTAGTCAATGTATGGTGCATATTAAATCTCCATATAATTTAATAGCCACTGTGAGTCAATGTACGGAACTTGTGAAATTTTTATGGACCTGAGTAGCAAGTGTCACTCAGCCATAGTACTCTGCCAGAGTATAAAAAAAACTGGAAACGGATTGGCTGGACGCGGATTGCGTCCTACCCCCGCCCGGACGGTAATCCGTCCGGGCAGGGTTCTTTGCGGCCCACTGTGATGTAAGTATTTTATCCACACCGTTCATCACTTTTCTCATATCATTTTAAGGTATTATATAAAAATTGAAGCAGATACACAGTTCCAGTAGACCACTTCAAAGGAAGCTGCAGTGATAATGACACCCACCGTTAAAACCTTTCTATGGGCCACCATGATGTTTTTTTACCACCCAACATATTAATAAGGTCATGCAGACTTGGATGAAGGGAAAAAAAATAAAAATTAAGCTTGATCTGACACTTTTCCAGCTCCCAAGAAGTTTTTAATGGTGGAAGTTCAATCCCCACTTTGTGGTCCACTTCAGCATTGAAACTACTTCAATTTTTAGATCGTACCTTAAAATAATCATATAAAAACGATTAACGGTGTGGATAAAATACTTACATCACGGTGGGCCCCACAGAACCCTGCCCGGACGGATTAGGGTAGGACGCAATCCGCGTCCGGATTGGCTAGGCTGGTGGTCAGTGCTCTGTGGGCCTCACCATGATGTATGTGTTTCATCCATGCCATGCATCTATTTTTATAGATCATTTTAAGGTAGAGATCAAAAAATGATGTATATACCAATCTCAAGTGGACCACTTTACAAGAAACAGTGTTGAATGAACGTCAACCATTAAAAAAATTTGTGAGCCATAAAAGTTTTGGATCAAGCTGATCTTTGTTTTTTCCCTTCATCTGTGTCTGTATGATCTAATCAACAGATTGGATGTCAAATAAACAGTACAGTGCGCCTTAAGAGGATTTAATGGTGGATATCCAATCACTATTTTTTTCCTGTGTTATGGTCCACCAGAAATTTATATTCATCTCATTTTTGGTATCAAGCAATAAAAGGATATTTAAAAATGGATGAACGGAATGGATGGAACACATACATCATGGTGAGGCCCACGGAGCACCGACCATCAGCCACGGGGCTGCTGGCAGGGGGAGTAGCCAATCCGTTCTCCAACAAACTCCCATGCGGCAAATGCCTTCTTTGGGCTGGAAGGAGTTTGCGTCCTTCTCCTGCTGGACTCAAAAAATGCTTAATGCGTCCAGGCAAGGGGTTCTCTTGCGCCAACCGTGATATATGGGTTTTATCTGTCCATCCATTTTTTCAGATCATTCTAAAGTATGAGCCTAAAAATTAGGCAGCTCCAGTGCTCAAGTGGACCGCACTACAGGAAGCACCGCAATAATAAAATTCACTGTTGAAATCTTCCTAGGCGCCACCGTGATGTTTATTTTCCATCTAACCTGTTCATAAGGTTATATAGACCTCCATGAAGGGAAAACACATATATCAGATTGATCCAATTCTTCTCCTGCTCACAAAAAGTTTTAATGGTGGTAGTTCAATACCCACTGCATGGTCTACTTAAGCCTTGGATCTGCTTCATTTTTGGATTCATTTTCTAAAATGATCTGAAATGATGTGGATCCAAAACTCAAGTGAGCCACAAGAGTGGGAAATCTGGGAAAAGAAATGCATATAGTCGAAACCTTCTTGCACTCCACCTTGATGTTTGTATGCCATTCAAACCATTTATAAGGTCATTCATACGGATGAATTGAGAACACAAAAACATTAGCCTGATGCAAAACTTTTGTAGCTTTGTTGTTTCCTCGCATGTAGCTCACTTGAGTCTTTGATTGGCCTCTTGTTCCTCGCATGTCCTAACATGAGCTCTTAAAACCGATAGACAGGGTGGATTTCTCACAAGTATCATGGTGGGCACCACCTAACATCCCAGTGCAGGAAATTCATGTCGGTCACAATGGGTCTGTTGTCTATGGCACGACAACCAGTGGGCAGGGCTCGGGCTAGAAATGTGGCTCATTTAAGTGAAGGGCTCGGGCTTTGAGTTGAGTCATGTCCACCCAACCCCTATATAGAGCTATACAAGATGACCTAACCACATCAAACCAAAGCTCTCAATTATAGAAGTGTAGATGATGTATCACACATGTATAGACCAACTCAATGGACCGGTCTGGCATTCTTTTAACTCCCTATACCTTTTTTTTAACGTGGCTTGTGCAACATTGGCCCGGGTCGAGTCAGTTGTGGCTGACTTAATTACAAGTAAATGGATTAGCTTATGTCAGTGGGAGCTTGGTGAATTTTAAATGGGTCCGACATGAGGCCAAAGGGCAATGAATTGTAGTTGGGTTCAAGCCAAAATTCTTAGCCCATTTAGCAAATTGGTCGTACGTTGGTTAGCCATGGCATGACCTAGACCTAGCTAATTACTACCCCTTTAAAAAAAGTATAAAGGCTCTTCAAAAATCATGGTTAGAAAATATTCAGCTCTGTAGTATATCAAAAGGTTAAAATGTTGTCTGATGTCTTCAATTTGTGCAAAAAACAGGGGATCGATCGATAGACCAACTTAGTCGATCCATTGAGTGAGCCCTGGATTTTATAGATTGGTTGTTGAATGGTTTTGGATGGTCTTGATCGATCAAACTGTCAGGTCAATCGGTCAGTAGAATTTGAAAATACTTATAAACTCTCTGAACACTTTTGAGCATAGTCGATCGCTTGAACATGTAGGGCTCAATCAATGTCAATTGATTGATGCTTATATTGGCAGCATGCGCAATTTTGCATAATTACACAATTAGCTTCTTATTCTAGTCATTTTACGATAAATATGGGTATATAATATGAGACTACGGTAATAATGAGAGAGCTTATATATTTTTAAAAAGGTTTTGAAGGGTTAAACATTAGTAAGTAATTTTATCTCTTGTAATTCATTATTCACAGTCGATTTTTCAATCGCTTTGTGCTGTGGTTTTTTTCTCGCAATAGTTTTCCAAATAAAAATCGTGTGTTCCTATGCAGACCTTGTTGCATTCATCTTTTGCTTATTTGATTCAAATTCAGGGTTTGCATACATGTCTCCTAACACAGAATGTTACTATTTTTAGAGCCAAATGGTCCTTTTTTCACCAAGATATGGGAGAAAACCGCCTATAATTTTATTAATACGAGATTAAAAAAAAAAATTGCATCCAAGCATGGCGAGCGGATATCAAATGCACCACCACATTATACAACTAAAATTTTCTAATCTTTATAGGTTCTACGAGAGGTAAGGATTCCTTGACCTTCTCCTTGCCTTAGGGATCCAACTAATTCAGGTGCAAGAATCCAATGCTTGCATCATTAAGGAGGTAGAGGAGGTAACATTTCTTGTTTGGAAACAAACCTCTCACCCCCTCTTACAAATGTGCGTGAAGCCAAGTTCTCTTAAGATTTGTCACATGCTTTCTTATGTGTTGTGTCTATTTAAGAAGAACATGGTAGAGAGAGAGGGCATTCTTCTAGAGTATTCCTTAGTGGGATAGTTTTTGTATAGTGAAACAATAAAAAAGTGGTAAGTCTTGTAATTTTATTTTCTCTTATTTTAGTAAAGAAGAAATCATGTGTTAGGTGTATTGTTGAACTACATAAATCTTTGTGCCTCTTGTCTTTCATATTTCTCTGCCTTTTAGATTTTGATTTGGCTCCTTTCTTTCGCAGCTTTGCTTCGCTAGCATCGATATTGTGTGTTTGTATTGCAATCGCATTTCAAATAGGTGGATCAGGCTCTACTAGATTTAAGGTGTCAAAGTTTGAAAGATTTATTTACGTGTTATAAAAATTAAAGATGGACACAATATTGGTGAAGAAAATGATGCAATTGCAATAAAAGAAACAGAAAGAATAAGAAAAAAGAAAAAACTTGTAAAGATAAAAGATGAGGGATTTAAAGAGATAATTACAAAAGGTTTGTGGGGACAATTACAAAACCTACATAGAGAGAAGTCTATGTCAAATAAGATATTTATCTAAAGAGAACTAAACAACCTAATAAAAGAAGAGCTCTTTTTATAAGAACACTTAAATAGGTTTAATAACCTGATTAGCAAATTGGCAAGGGTCAATTAAAGATTGACATTGAAGAAAATGTTATGCTTCTACTTTGTTCTATCCTAGATTCGTGGGACAATTTGATAGCTTACCAAAGAGTCTCGTAGAAAAGCAAATGAGAGATCTTTTAGTGCTACCATGACGGTTAGAGAAAGGTCCACTGAGAAAATTATCAGTGGTAGAGAAAACATGAGACCCACATTAAAAGGACAAAAAACCAAAAAAAAGTATTAGAATTATAAAAAGATAGGACACTTGCAAAAAATATATAAATTATTAACTCTGAAAAGAAATTTTAAAAATTTTCAAACTTTATTTGCATAATTAAGCATCGGATTTAAAAGGTTTCCAAGGAAAACTCATTGAGAAAGGTAACTCATTCAAGGATTAGGAAGTATTATCAACTTTCAACGAGAGAATCTAAATCATTAATTAATTTAAGATTTAAGCACTTTGTTGCACATATAGATTATTTTTACACATATCGGTTATGTGATGGAAGACGTAGTTTATATGGCTGATGATAACACATGTAAAATTATGGGTGTCAAGATATTAATTCATTATGTTTAATGAAATCACACGATTCCAAGTGTATAACATGGATCTGTGGACATTAAGGATCCGGGGGGTCGGCTCACTTTTTCATGGGTTGCCTCGCTCGAGGGCTTCTTTTTGGGGGTAAGAGGGTGTTATATTTGACTAGAGTTTCCACTAACTAATTATTTTGATCTTACAGTCGATTAAACCTTATAAAATGCTTAGGATGGAGGACCCGAAGAGAGCAAATGTGTTAAGCACCCACTTTATACCCTTACAGATATACAATCTCTACTTCATAAGATCTGACTACTTTCTGAGGAATAGGATTAGTTTTCACACAAAAAAAGATGTAATGTAATGCAATGATAATGATAATGATCGTTAAATAATCTAAATTTCTAATGAGCATGATCTGAATATATCGACAAGTCGCAGGGCATACGTTCAAACCGACCGAGTGCATGATGCAAAGTATATATAGAAATGTGATGTCTAAGATGCTCGATGTTAGAATGGTGCTTATGACAAAATGATAGCTAACTGGCTATGATTCTAGTGGGCTAGCTACGATTACATCAGCAAGCCACAAAGCATTCGTCTGCCAATTAGATACAGGAAAATAAAAAAATATATTGCAATGATGATGTATTTGAGGAGCAAGGGGGTTGAAAAGGGAATGAGCATTGCACAATGCTAATGCTTAGATTCGATTAAACTAATTGAAGCTTGAATGGTTGGATGGACGCTAGTATTGCAAGGCTAGATCGAGTGGCTCTTGTTAGGTCTTATGTGGCTCAGGAGACTCAGATTCTGGCTAGGATAGGCTCAACTATGGTTGGACTCTCTCTCTCTCTCTCTCTCTCTCTCTCTCTCTCTCTCTCTCTCTCTCTCTCTCTCTCCCCTTAGTAGAGCGATGGAAGGGGACTCCTTAGATGAGAACAGATGGTTGAAAATGAGTGGATCCTTGAAATGAGAAGAGGAGGGGGTTATTTATAGCATCCATACCCAATTTTTTTTGCAGTTCCTACAAAGTCCATGAGCAAAAGGTGGTTAAAGGGCTAAGATTAGATATTGTCACAGGCATCATCTCATGGGTTGGATGGGATGGTAAAAGAATAATTTTGGGTAAGGAGATAAGCATAGGAGTAAACACACCTCAACCACATACTTAAGGTCTAGAAAAGAACGATCCAACATACTTGAGGGATGTCACCCCAAAGAGGGAGAGTGCCACATAGCCGACAACAATCTGGCTACAACCGGTCCCCACTTAGATTCCATGCCTTAGTAAGAAGCCTCCCTTACTCATGTGGAGGCTTTGTTGTGAAGGTTGTTGTATTGAGGTTTTACATGGTACTCCGATTGGGCTTGCATTTGGGCTTTGGTTAGAGCTTGGTTTTAGGCTTAATTAGGTGAGTTGGTTGGGTTGTTGGACTAGATAGGCTGACCGGATGAGTTAACTCATCAAGTTGACTAGGTGAGTTGACTCATGGCTTTAGGATTTTAAGGTCTTAGGGTTTAAGATTAGGTTGACTATGTTAGCTAGGTTGGCTAGGTTGACTGGTTTAAATGGGATGATTAGGTCAATTTTAGGGTTTAGGATTGGGGTTTCTAGAGTTTATGTCTCTAGGGTTAGGGTTTAAGATTGGGGTTTGGTTGATCATCCATCGATTCAAACTCAATTAGCTTGTCAGCTTGGGTGGGGTCTCTACAGGATCAAATCTATTAAGGGATCTTCTATCATTGAATTTTTTTTTAAAATATAATTATAAATTTTCTAGTGAAACTAATCTATTGAAGATTGTTGAAGGGACAATGGTGGTGGTGAAGGTAGAGCTAATGAACAATTTATATTATTTGATTAGAGATATTTTGGTTGGTGATGTTATTTTTGCCAATGACATAACAGACTCTACAATTTGGCACAGGCCATTGGGCTACATAAGAAATGACTAAAGGTATTTTTTAATCAAAATTTACTTCTTGTTTAAAATCTATTAGCTTAAATTTTTAGGATGATTGTTTAAAAAGCTCTAGAAAATTCATTTTTCCTCTTTCACCACTAAAAGTAGTGATGTCTTAAATTTAATTCATTCTAATACTTAAGAGCTCCCGTTGAATACTTTGGATGTTCAAAGTATTGTTTTCCTTTTATTGACGATTTCTTTAAAAGGGTACGATTTTACATGCTTAAGAGAAAGATAAGTGTTTTTACTTATTTTGTCAAGTTAAAAATTAGAAAGAAAGAAGATTAATGTCTGAGAACCGATACTAAAAGAGAGTACACCTCAAAAGAATTCAAAGACTTTAATAGTAAATGTTGATGTAGAAATCTAGGTGGCCTTCCTTGGAACTTCAAGTACATGTACAATGAACGGACAAAGGAGACCCTAGCTACTGCAAGGGACCATCCGATGCCTAAGTCAAGTAGAGAATCTGGGTCTGGTCGAGGATAGGGTTTTAGGCTTTGGATTGTTCATACCTTTCACCATTAGGGATGCTCCAATTTATAGGCAGAAGAGGGCGGTGGAATAGGAGGCGGTCTCCCTTTTTGGTAGGTGCATATTGTAGAGGGTTTCAATCTTGTACGTGTCATGAGGGTCTTCCGAGATCCTCAACTAATATCTCTGGCAAGTCCGTATTGTAATCGCCTTCCTAAATTTTAACACCCTGAAAATCGACACCCAAGTACATAGATTTCGATCCCGAGTTTTCAGGTGTTAATTTAATAAAATTCATGTGTCCTTATTCAAATTCACATTTATTTCACACATAAATAATTAGAATGACGCATTTCAATTTAGCGGAACCAAAGAGAGGTAGAGATAGCAAGATCCAAAAATATAAGGCAAACACCTAGAAGTTACAATTTCAAAAGTAGCAACCACCCATGTGAGAATTATACAAATCACAACAATTACAATAAGAATAAAAGAACAACTATCAGGTGAGAAGAAGTTAGGGATCTACTTGCCCCGAGCACACCACCAACTGGTCCTATTCCTGAGTTATTTGCATATGTCAAATAAGAGTCATCAAATGTCAACATAGTAAAGAAATATCCCCAAGATTATTACTTGGGACATTTAAGTGATTAGCAAGTTCATAACAAATACATATTCATACATATAATATACTTAAAGCATATTACATTTAACGTATAAAGTTACACATATTATCAACACAACAGAGCGTAAGTAATGATAGCATAATAAACAAAGGTTTCCTAATCTATTTGGTAAGTATATTAATGTAATGATGAAATGATGCGTGCTCATCATAATCTAACACTCCCTCACAAGTGACTTCCACGCCTATTTCACAAATGCCAACACTTCCTCGCAAGCGACTCCAACGCCAAATCGCAACCTATCATAGGATATTCATGATTAGTCAAGTGATTGTTAGTCTCAATTCATACAGTAAGTTGGCAAAGCTATGATAGTGACATTATATTATTACGAGTCATTATCCGAATCATGTGGTTCGTTGCGGCATGTAGTTGCTCATCACCAGTGTCTCTTGATCCAAATTAAGGCATTACTAAGGTACAAGTCATCACCTAATACCGAGTATAAACCATCAATTCAGATGTGTAGGCTTATCACAAAAACTAAATCAATGCAAAGGAAATGGCTTGTCACCCAATTCCATTCGTGCCCGATTGTTCGAACGGTACTCTAGCATGGAACTATCAACCGAGTAATTTTAACGGGGGCCATTCGAACAACATATTATCACTTTTATCAGTGCTCAATGGTCACTATGGGGAGGCTCATCACTCCAGCTTAGGCCAACAGCTCGAACATAGTGTCTCATACAACTATGCTCGTCTTATGAGTCTTTGGATATCGTAACTCACTAATGGTTATGAGTAGACTAAATTAATGGTAATGGTGGTATCCAAGATTCTATTGAATGTTATACAATCACTAAGTATAAAAATGAACGAGCTTATATTAGACTAATGCAATCAACTATAAAGGACCCCGGGCAAACCAGTATTGGGTGCAAAGCATCCCGTGTAGCTCCGACTACTACTGATCATCCATGTGTAACTCCGATCAGCAATATAGGCTTGGGATAGCCTCCCTAAAGTGGGTTATCCGCATATTTAGATAATTTACGAAGCTCAATCCACCGCAACAACACAATTCAATCATATTAGCATTTGTAAGCATTCAACATCGAAAAATTCTAATATTAAGAGTTTCATATCGTTCAAAATTTTCATCAAGTATTTTATCAATCAAATGACAAATAAATGCATTTAATTATTCTAAAATTTAAAGTAGAAGCTTGGGGATAGATCTTTACCTTAGAATTAAAATCATCGACTCGAATGCGACCCTAGGGTCTGAAATTTAAGAAAAATACTCTAAACCTAAATTAAAGTATAAGAATATCTTAATAATGTGGATTTTATCCTAATTAAATATTAATTAAATAATGAATTATGGCTTAACTAACTCAATTTGATTGATGTATCAACTTGGTTCGATGAATCAAGACTCGTAATCAGTACACAACTGAAACCGTAATGGAATGGGGCCTGATTATGGCTCCCTCAAGAGCATAGACCACTCCAATCGATAATTACAACTCTAAATACTAACACACTCAACCCTAACATTAGGGTTTGTGAGAATCGATGAAAATGAAAGGGGTTACTAACCCTAATGGCTCAAAATATAGGAAATGAAATAAATAGATGGAAAGACAAGTAAAAAACATCTTACCTAGCAAAGGGGTGAAGAATCCGACCCAAAATTATTGAGTTTAGACCATAGAAGATGTGAAATTGAGCATAGATGAAAGATCTCACAAAATCCGATGAGCATGGGGATTAAACGGTGTGATTTGGCACCGGGCTCCACCATTTCTCCCTTCCCTCTCTTCCTCTCTTCCTCTCTCTCCTTAGCTTAGGAAAAATTTGTATGGGGAGAGGGGGAGTGCATATGATGAGGTTCTTTTATAGAGTCAAAATTGATAAAAATGGCTCCAATGGCCCTTTATTCATTATAGTAACCCTAGAGAGGTTGTTTCCAACCAATGGAACCCACCAAGAGGTTTATCGATCAATCTAAGCCATGGGATAAGTGTCCCACTAGGCGATTTATGTTTGGATACAACCATCCGATGATCGGACATGTCGATCAACTGGAAAGGCTCTAACCCAGATCAGCAGTCACTGAGCATCAATCGGGTCTGCGACTATACGAATTTGTGTAGGATATTAATTTAAGTTGTTGCCCTAAATTTGGTCACAATCTAATAATCCAAAAGTCACAATCTAAAGAGTAGAGAGCTTAATTCACTTAAATTTCAGGTTTCTATTTAGGGCATTCGCATATCCCAAACACTCAACCTTTGGCCCAAGTTGAGCATTTATGGGCACTTTCTTGCTTCACTACCCATAATGGACATCAAGCCCACTAGACGAATATCTTTCTATAGAATCGGGTATAATGGCCCACTAACGAGCGGTTTAAAGCTTGTTTAAATAATCAGGGCATTTTCAGGATGAATTGGGTAATGAGATTTCTCATACATGATGATTGAGTTTGGATTAGCCAAATTCATAGTGTGACATATTTGCAATTAGTGAAAATGGTGATTCAGGTCTAAACACTCTAATCAAGGACCATAATTCAGTTATACTCAAAGTCATCCGAATTAGTAAAATATACCAAAAATTTAAAAAAATATTAATTTAATTAAATAGAATGATTTCTAGTATAATTAGAAGCAATTTCTAAAAATATATTGAGCACAAAAACTCTAAGATGAAAAAGATTTGCGTGACACGTTGACAACGTGTAGTTGTAGAAATTTTCAATTTAAATACGTATATTTCATATAATATTTTTGGTACTTTTAAGTAATATATTATTTTTATTATTTTTTTAATAGTTCATCATCAAGTATACTTTAACCCCACCAAATTTCATCTCATTTTGAGTTATAGAAAAATTTTAAAAATTTTGGGAGTACTAGCTTCCTGAAACTAATGATTTTAGTACAGTTTCCAAAATACTTTAAATTTTATTTTAATTTTTTCATGAAACCATCAAGCTTCAATATGGCTTTTTAATTACTTCAATTGAAGTTTTAGAAACATAGATATGAATTTTTAAAGTCAATGCACTGAAACTATCAAAATTTGAACGTGAAAAATATTGCTTAACAGTTACTCGATTACACCGTGCAACCGAACCCTACTGTCTAAATTTTCTTGGTTGCTTAATATTTACTCGGTGCAATGGAGAAGTGTTACCCTAGTTGCCTCAATTTTCTTGGTGCAATCGAACTTTGTTGTCCATAATCTTCAAAATTCTCAATTTTCACTCAGTCGGGTGATTTTGATGGGTCCAAGGCACTCATTTTGGTTCTAAATATTTGTAAATACACACAAGAACATGCATGCAAGTCTAGAAATCAGAGGCAATGCCCAAGTACGTCTAATTCTCAGTTGAAAAAAAATCTAGGACGTTACATAGATCCTCGGCTGGAATCTCGGGCAGATAACGTCGAGATCAGGTTGGAATTAGTAGAAGCAGCCAACCTAGAGTTATGCCGACCTGACTCCTTTGGTCAGTCGTGGTTGGGCCCCTTCTGGCATTGGGCAAGTTAGCTAGTTTTTCGATCTACTCTTGATGATAGTTAAGAGGTCGAGTCCAACCCGGTTTCATGCTCGAGTTGCGTTCAGAAGTGGTGCCTTTTAGTCATATTGGTTACTTCCCGACCTGGCTAGGTGCATGGGGTTTCGACCTAATTTTATCCTTATTGGACGGTCTATTTTTTCCATAACAATAAACATAATTGACATTGAAAGGCACCTTATGGTCCTTAATACTCCATAGCATAATGGAGTCAATGAATATATGAATCATATATTTGTGAATTATGCTGGGAGCATGTCGAGTTTAGCTAGGCTCGAGCAGTATTTTTGGCCGAAAGTTATTAATATAGCTTATTACTTGGTAAATCATTCTCATACGATTTCACTAGATTACAAGATTCTTAAAGAAGTGTGGTCTGAAGGACCTGTAAATGATTCATTTTTTCATACTTTTCATTGTGATACTTATGTGTGAATTCTCAAAGAGCATGAGACTATATTAGATGCGATATTCGGAAAGTATATTTTTTTTAGCTGTGCAGATGAAACAAATAATATAGATTTTGAGACCCTATTATCCATAAGTTAGTGATTAGCAAAGATGTGATTTTTAATATATAAAAAATCATCGTAGAAATATTAATAATTACATAGTTCAAAGTCTTAAAGATAATTGAATTGAAATCTTTAAACGATGTTTAATATTAACCCATTAATTCAAAGGATCGACAAGTTAATGATATCGTTGAAGATGAAGCTGATAAAGAGCGTGCAATTAAAATAACGGGCACTGAAACTCAAAGTAATTAATTAGGGTCTACTGAAGAGAGTTACAAACCGTTTACTTGGCTTAATGATTATGTTATAGCTTGCAATGACAGAAGAGTGCAAGCCTTTTTCATACCTAAATACATATGAATTTATGGATGCTAGCTAGTGGAGATCTTCCATAAAGGATGAGATGGAAGCTTTATATAAAAACTAGACTTAAAATTTAATGGAAGGCTATTTGTTATAAATGGGTTTATAAGCTGAAAAAAGATATTAATGTGGATATTGAAAGCTATAAATCCTTATTGGTGGTAAAATTCTATATGAAAAAATCAAGCATTAACTTTAATTAAAATTTCTCTCTGTTTGAATATCATTTGTACTGTATTGAGTATAGTAATAGTGTTTGACTTAGATCTTGAGTAGTTAGATGTAAAAACTATTTTTCTACATAAAAATATTAATGAAAAAATTTATATGATTCAACTCAAAGGTTTTATTGAAAAAAAATTCTAATTTCTTGACTGAATAGAATGCTTTACAATTTAAAATAGGCACCAAAGTATTGGTATAAGCAGTTTATTTTTTTCGTCGTGCGATTGGGATTTCAAAGTTATAAGGCAGATTATTATATCTATGTTCATTATTGTGGCAATAATAACTTTATTATCTTGTTATTGTATGTAAGTGATCAACTGGTGCAAGTACTAGTAGAGATATTATTGCTATATTAAAAGCTCGTTTAGCTAGAAAATTCAATAAGAATGATTTGGGTTTAATTGATTAGATTTTTTAGAGAACTGCATTTAGAGATGGGAAGAACAAAAAAGTATGGATAACTCAAAAGGATTATGTTGAAAGAGTTTTGTGTTGCTTTAAATACAAAATTCTATTCTAATCAATACTTAATTTCTAGTTAGTTGCAAGTTATCTTCACATCAATGTTTTATCATAGAAGCAGAGAAGAAAAATAATATTTTAAGGACAGTATTCATTAGAATATGGAGCCTTATGTTTGCTATTGTATACATTAGACTAGACAATGCACGAGTAATGGGAGCAATAATTAAATACATGGCAAAGCTAGGTAAAGATCATTAGATTATTATAAAGTAAACATTTTTATTAGAGTATGCCCTAAAAAACCATTATGAGTCTTAATCCATTGACTATATGGATGGGACGGGGTTGATCTCAGTCATAGATCAGGATGACCATAAGTCTCATGTGGACACCTTAGTATGACTTAGTGTATGGTGTCGCATTGAATTTATATGTATATGGGTTAATTGCAGATTGAGTCCTCTGATAGTCCTTGGATCTCAGTGGACTATATAGACAATGATCATCACTAATGTATAGAGCACATCCATGAATGGTCCATCATAAGATGTGTGGTCATTTGGTATGAGGGAACTGATTTGGGTCATGATGAATAATACACTATCTGAGAACCGACTTTATGTTGGTGTACCTTTGTATTTATTCCACATAGGAGTGTGAGTGTTCCATAGATACAAGATTTAAGATTACACCTTCGAAGCACTTACATTGGTTAGATCGAGTTCAAGCCATTGGTTTGGTGCCTATTAGATTGAACTATATGTCCATGATGATCTTGATTTAATGTTGTATAAGATTGATTAATCCTTATACTCGAAAACATGTTAGAATCATGGCCATAATTGGTAAGCTTGCATTCTTCCTACAATGTTACTTAAAAGTCCTTAAAAGTAAACGTGGTTGGATACTTCCATTAGGAATTATTGATTTTTATATAGGCTAATAAGGAACTCGTCGAGTTTTAGCTAAGAGTTGTTATATAACTAAACCTATTAAATCATGGACCATCAAGTGGATTTTGTTGGGACCAGTACTTTAGATGTTTTAATTGACTTTTTAAAAGTTTACAGCTACTAAAATTTTATTTTAACCATTAAAATTGCTTTAATTGCACTTGATGATGACCTGATGGTTTAGATCAGATTATCTAATATTTAATCAACATGAGATATAGATCTTTGGTATATGGTCATGATAATGGGAGAATTAGATCATGTGTAATGCATAGATAATGCAATCAACAGGCTTCCTTCACAATAGGTTGCATCGAAGTTCATATAGTGGCGGAGCACCATACTCGATACACCCATGAAACTCTAACCCCTCCTTATAATTATGATTCTATCCCACGAGGAAGAGAATTTCAAATATTTCAAATAACACCCTGGACGTCCCCACCACCCCTGAGACATTTTAAACAGTAAGTGAAAGTGATAGATCTACTCCATCTCCTTCTATTTTTCCTTCTCTATCTCCATGTGTGGTATACCTTGTGAATGATGAGCATCTACCTCAGTACTTTTTAAAAGATTTGATGTAAGGTGATCTCAATTCTTTATGCAATGATAGATAAAGGAGAGACCCTCTACATTAGAGGATCTAAATTGGCTTAAGAGCATTCTATACCGTCATATCGTCACTATTATAGTTTAGTTTCCTTCTAAAATCAAATATAATTGTCAATGTGAGGTTTTAAATGACAGGTTTTGTTGATAAAATATGGAGAAAAAGTTTTATTTTGTTGTAATCTCAACAACTATATTATCTAAAAGAGTATTTTGAGACAACTATATGTTCTATTCAAAATTTAGGGTTGATTGGATTTTTGGATACTGATTAAATAGGAGGTAGTGAAAAACAAAGATTGCCACAATTTATATTTTCTCTTTAACTAGTGGTGCAGTTAGTTAGATGTTAAGATTACAGTTAGTGATGAGCTTGTCTGCTATGAAAGTAAAATACATGTCAGTTATATAAACATTCAATTAAGGTATTTGGTTGAAAATATATAATAAAAATTAAAAATTAAGCAGAAAGTTTTAGTAATTCACTATGGCAGTCAGAGTGCATTACACTGGACTAATAATCTAGTATTTCATGTTCGGACCAAGCACATTAATGTTCAACATCAATTTTTTCATGATATGGTGAAAGATAGATGGATCTTATTGCAGAAGATTTACACCAATAACAAATTGTTAAAGATGTCGATAAAGTCTATTGCAAGGAACAAGTTTGTTTGATGTGGGATTTCTCATCTAGTTATTAATGAACAATTAATGACATTTGGGAAGTTGTTATTGGGAGTGTGTTTTGCACTATTAGAGAAATTAGCTTTCAAGTGAGAGGATGTTGAGGAGGTGGAGGAGGTAATGTTTTCTATTCAGAAACATTCATCTTTCCCCTTCTTGCATACATATGTACGTATATAAATAATGAAGTTAAGTTTTCTTAGGATTTGGCATGTGCTCTCTCATGTAATGTTGTTTATTTAAGGAGAATATGAATATAGAGAATGCTAAGGAGAATATGTATATAGAGAACACATTTCCCTGGAGCATTCCTTGATGAAGGAATTCTTATACAGAAAATTAATTAATGAGGAATGATAAACGTTGTAATTTTATTTTCTCTTATTTTAGTGAAAAAGAAAGCTTCATATAATTATCACGTGAATGTAAATATATTGCTGAACTATGTAAATTTTTATACTTTCCAATTTACTAATTGAATCTTGGTTTGGCCTTCATTTTTTTTTGGCTTAGCTTTGCCAGCATTAATCATATTCAGATCTCTCTTCTTTTTCTTTTTTCTTTTTTCTTTTTTTGTAAGATGCATTCTTCATAGCCGAGCATCCTGTTGAGACACAAATAATGTATAATTTTTTCCATTTATATCTTGATTTTATGAACATGAATCAGCTTAATGTTCTATTTTACTCATGTATGTGTTGCAAGGTGAATTTAAGAGTTTAGATTAAAAAATGATGCTAAAAATATGGATTTGATGCTCAAGAATCATTAAGGCAAGAGATGGATCTTAGGAGACCAAGATTGAAAAATTCACATACTAAAGATCCAAGAAAACTAAGTGAGGAATTAAAAGAATCGAATATTTGAAGTGAAGAATCCTGAAATCTTCTTGAAAAAGTGTATTCTGAAGCTCTGAAGTCTATTTTGGGACACTGTGCAGCGTGGAGAATATTTTGAAAAACTGTGTAAATTTGAGGCCGTTTCTAGAGCTTTCCAATTTTGTACGAAAATTGGAGTTCCCCACTTATAAATAGGGCTTCCTAGGGCATTCCTAAGCATCATTCAAAGTATTCAAGAGCAAGATTTAGGGTTTTTTTAAGGTTTTCAATTTTATTTAAGTTTTATAAGTTGTTTTTTTATTTTAGATCTTTTCTATTTGCATTTATTTCTTTCTTATTGCTTTCTTTCTCTATTCTAATTATATTTTTCTAAGTTCCTTCTAACCCAGTTTAGAAGGAAAACACATGGGTTTAATAATTCTTTAAGTTATGATGATTGATTATTTTAAAAATGAGAAGAATGGTGTAAGCATGTTATCTAATGTTTAGGTTTTATTTTTTATTCTCTTGTGAGATCCATATATTTCCATCATATGAGATCCACATTGATGGATAGGCTTACCCTAGATCAATCAGATTTCCTAAATAGGAAAGATTCTCAACCTGTTATATTTCTTAAATTTTCATTATCTTATTAATATTGAATTTTTAAAATCACTGACGCTTGAGAATATATACCAATAGTGCAAATTCATAATTTTCTAATCTTTTATATCATTTATTAAAATATTTAAACTGTTTTATTTTCTGATTAGGTTGACCATAGCGCTCAGATCCTAGTTGTATTATGTAAGACCCGTATCTTAGTCCGTACCGTTCCGTAGACTTCCGCAGTCTTACCGATCGAATTCCGACAACCTTCGACCCTAAATCGATATTTGTGCGCGACCTTGATTCGTATGTCGTCAACCCGTATCGACTTAACCCAAGACCTTTACCATAACAACCGCGCCATCGTTGCGATTTCGATGCCGCGACTCGCGCCCCGAGGCGATACCCTGGTCAGGAGTTGTGGGCCAACGTTTGGTGCGAGAAAAATGCAGCGCATTGTGAAATCCAAGAGAATCTCTACGGGGTGTCACATCAATCCCATCAATCAATCAGTCTCATCATATCACATGTCAAGTACACATCACCTTCACCTTTTCCCAAACAAGCCACAAAAGTCCAAAAGTTCTTACAAGCCCATACATTTCTTACACAAAATGCCTCCAAAGTCAAAAAGTTCCTACACCACCCATGCTTATCTTACACAAAAAGTCACAAAAGTCAAAAAGAGTCTTACAAACCCATCACCACCACATCTATCACTCCATCATCCATCACTCTCTCTCATTTCTCAAAGCTTCATTCCAAGCAATAAAAAAAAATCTCATACGTATGAGCTCTCTAAGCCTCTCCCTCTCTTTCAAAACTTCAAGTGTGGCCCACCTCTCCATCCTAAGATCTCTCATCCTATCCATCCATTTCTCATCTCCTCCATTGAAATCAAAGCTAAGGTGCTAAGGAACCCCTAGGAGCAAGAAGATCGAACGGTGGGTTCTTGATAATGTTAGTTTTTCATATTTTTGAGATGGGCCAAGTGAGACCAACCGATCAATGGTTTGGATCTCACTTGGGACCCTAAGTTGTGACCGATGGCCTACTTTGATCATCATGATCATCCATAGTGGGGTCATTCTCCATGGACCCCATCATGATGTTTATTTTATTGCATTATGAAGGTCATCTAGACCGTCCATATTGGTGGGGAAAGGATCCCCACCGTTGATTTTTGATTTAGGTGGTCCCATGTGTAAAGGGACCCATTTGATTTTATGATTTCTTCAAAGGAGGGTTCATAGTGGCGGAGCCCTCCATCACAAGCGTGTCCCACTCTCCATCTCTCTCTCTAGTTCATTTTCTTTTATGAAATCATATTATGCTTGTGTGGTCCACTTGAATGGATCTCACCATGAGGCATATACTCTATCCAAGCTATCTTCAAGTGGGGCCCACCTTATATGTATTGTATCCACACCATCCATCATTAGTGGCCCACGTGTACAGCCACTTGAAATACAAATATGAGCTTGTTTAAGCACTTGGGAAGGGCCACTCGCATAAGCCCCACCTTGATAAATGTATTCAATCCACATCATCCATTCCGTTCCCAAGCCCATTTGAGGCATTGAGCTGAAAAATGAGGTCCATCCGATCATCAGGCGGGCCATAGCCTGTAAAATAGGGGATTCAACCATTGAAAGACACCCTGTCATTTCTATTCGTCGAAAAAACATCAAATATTAGACTCATTGGGACGGGCTTGAGCCACTGAACACAATGGACGGGGTGGATCTACTTGTTTTGGGCCCTAGATACGAAAAACCCTAGAAAAATGGGTTTTTCTAAGTTTTTTTAAAAATGAGAAGCAGAGCCTCTGCTCTTTGACACCGCAGCAGCAGCAGTGTGCTGCTGCATGCAGCGGGCGGGCGGACAGCGTCCCACGGTCCCTGTCGTGGGCCCCACCATGTTGTATATGTGAAATCCATGTCGTTCATGTGGTGGGCCCCCTCCAAGTTTTAACTGAATCCAAAACTCAGGTGGCCCACACCACATGAAACAATGGTGATTGAACTCTACCAATGAAACTCTTTTTTTTTGGGCCCACGAAAGTTTCGAATCAATCTGAAATTTGTGTTTTCTCTTCATCCATGTCTGAGTGACCTTATGAACGGTTTGGATGTGGACGGTGGAGCCCACCCTGATGCATGCATTTTTTTAGCGCCGTCCAACAGCAGCTGGACGGCTAGTGGATCCCAACCCCACTGTGATGTGCATGGCCCCACCGTGATGTGTGCTGGCCCACATTACAGGCGGCAGTGTTGAATAAACACCACCGTTTAAATATATATATATATAAACATTATAGTGGGCCCCTTGCCAGTTTAAATGGCAAATAAATATTTTAGTGGGCCTCTAGGCCCATGGGAGTGGACCCATTTAATGTATTCTAAGGCTCATGGGATTAGGCCCATTTGATGTAATTTAAGGCCCATGGGAGTGGACCCATTTAATGTATTCTAAGGCCCATGGGATTAGACCCATTTAATGTATTCTGAGGCCCATGGGATTAGGCCCATTTGATGTAATTTAAGGCCCATGGGAGTGGATCCATTTAATGTATTCTAAGGCTCACGAGATTAGGCCCATTTGATGCAATCTAAGGCCCACGGGTTATGACCCATTGTAATGCACATAAGGCCCATTGGTGCGTCCCATTTATGTGGCCCATTTGATGAATTAAAGGCCCATATGATATGGCCCATTTGATATATATGTAAAGCCCAATGGGATGTACCTAAGGTCCATTGCAATGTGTAATCCCAACACAGATTATGTAACGATGTTTACGACGATCGTGCCTTGGGAGCAATGTTGGTTTGACGTCCACATTACGAGTGTAATGTTGGTTGGATGTCCACATTACGACTCTCCTTAGGGCCCATTGTTAGGCCCGTACTTATTATGTATAGGCCATCTAGGCCCACCTGTGTTGTATGGATATTTTATTACTTTATTACATGTTTAGTATAGCTCCATGACTCATGATCATACGCATCATATGTATGCTTGATATGAGAGGTGACTGACCATAGCATATGCCTTCGGGGAGGTTGTTTATGGGCTCTCGATTAGGCGATGTTGCCCGACATGAGCGCACGATACGCACAGGATTTGCTACATGATTAGATAGTGTGATTCATGCATTTCGCATTCTGTGATATGGTTATTCTACGCCCTAACGACATCGGGGCCATAGCCTCCACATACGCATCGTGGTTGGCAGGATTGGATACCAGAAATTTTATTCTACATGAGGTGCTATAGATATCCTTGAGTGAAAGTCTCTAAACCCTTATAGTACCAAGAGGTTGCTCCAACGTCTAAACCGAGTGGGTATATAAGCGTTGAGTGCCGATTACCAGATGGTTACACTCTCCACTGTGTCGTAGTCGGTTGGAAAGGGGTGTAGCCTTACCCACCCGAGAGTTGGGTGCAATGCTAGGCTGAGTCTGACCAACTCGAGGAATGGGTCCGCTATCGACGAGTCGAGCCCGATATTGGCAGACGGATAGTGAGGTCTCTTTCACTTACCTTATTGTGCGCGATGAGGTGGCGGTCTGGTTTAGAGTGTACTAAACCCCGGTGATATCCCAGAGTTGAACTATATTGATATATGGACTTGATTTGCATGTTTGAGTTGTATCTCGCATCGCATGGCCTTGGTATGGCTGACAGCATTCATGCCTTACATGGCATGGCCTTGGTACTGCCCATAGCTTTCATGGATTCATCAGCATACTCCGCATTACTCTGATATTTCATTATTATATTGCGCACACACTCTCACCACCCTCTAAGCTTTCCATAAGCTTATGCACGACCGTTGCGTGCAGGTGACGTTGGCTCACAGCAGCGTTGAGGTAGGAGCGCTTAGCAGATCATTTTAGAGTTTTTGTTTATCATCATTGTATTTCTCCTTTATGCTCATTTTACTTGTAAAGTTTTTTATCATAGTGAAAATGTAATGAAGTTTTTGGTTGTTGGTTGTGGGTTATGCCTTTGGTTATGCTTATCACGATTCAAACTGATTTTGAAAATCCTTCTCGTAGCATCCCAGGATCGAAACCTAGCAAATGGGAGCTGGGAGTCGAGAATGGGGTTCTATGGAGGCTGTCGGCGCCAGATTCGACGATCGAGAATTTTATGAGCTCGATTTTTGAGTTGGGGTGTGACAGAAGTTGGTATCAGAGCATAACTTAGGAATGACCGAGAACAACATTACATATTTACAATGAGTGTCGAATGGCTAAGTCCCGAAATTCGGATAGCTTAGCGATCTTCCGTTATAGACCCTTAACGTGCGTGCCTTCGAGAGTTTTCAAGTTGATAGGCGCCTTCACTCTTTCCTGTAGGACATGCCGCCTAGGAGAGTGACTCGATCGACTCATGCACCACCACCTGAGGATCCCACTCCACCACCTGTGGCTCCCGTATTACCACCTACGATGCCCATTCCACCACCAGAGATTCCTACTGCCCATCTTGAGTATGTTGCTCCTCCACCAGAGACTAGTGCAGACCCGACCGTATCTGTGAGTTCCTCTCAGTTGCAGCAGATGTTACAGGTTGTGACGGCTGCACTACAGGGACAGGGCAGGCAGCCAGTCGTTTCACCGGCCCAGGCAGAGCAGGAGCTCGCGAGCGCCCTCCTTCGAGAGTTTTGACGGCTTGATCCCCCGCATTTTCAGGGTGAGCCAGACCCGACCGTAACTGAGAGATGGCGCGCTAATGTGGAGAAGATATTCGATACGATGGGATGTACGACAGAGCGACGAGTTCGATTATCCGTATTTCTTCTCCATGGTGAGGCTGAGCACTGGTGGGCATCAGTCTCTCGAGCAGAAGGCGCTGATTCTGTGTGGACTTGGGAGGATTTTGTGGATCGGTTTGACCGACAGTATTTTCTAGATCACATCCAACGACAATGAGTATTGGAGTTTGAGGCCCTGGTGCAGGGTGATATGACAGTGGCTCAGTATGTAGCTCGTTTTGTAGCACTGTCTAGGTTTGCACCATACCTAGTAGATGATGAGGAGCAGAGAGCCCGTCGATTCGAGGACGGCTTGTGTTACGGCCTTCACGATCGTGTTATTGGGCATGAGCTTCTGACTTTTGAGGAAGTGGTTCGGAAGGCCCAAATTTTTAAGGCTGAGTGGGCCGGTTCTCAGTCTGATCGTGGTCAGAGGAGAGACTGGAAGAGGCAGGCTTCTTCCAGTAACTCTCATCAGCGTCGACCACAGCAGCAGAGGCGCACAGGTCGCCCAGCCTTTTGAGCACCAGTAGCACGTCCAGCACCACCTCCGAGGTAGTTCACCGGTACTTATTTTAGGTGCAGTGCGACGGAACACCATTTGTGGGAGTGTCCCAGCCCCCAGCAGTAGCAGAGAGGTCCATAGCAGCAGAGGACTCCACAGCAGACTCCACCACAGCCGCAGCATAGACCTCCACAACAGCAGCGACAGCAGCCCCCACCACCGAAGCCACCTCAGTAGCAGCATCAGCATCAGCCTTAGAGGCCGCAACAGCAGAGACAGCAGTTTCGACCACCTCAGCGACCCCAGCAGCAGCACACTAAGAGGGGACAGGCACCTCTCCAGCTGGCTACAGTCATTTTGAGTTCTAGGTCATGTCCTTCGGGCTGACCAATGCACCCGCGGTCTTCATGCAGTTGATGAACGACATCTTCCGCCCATATCTAGATTAGTTTGTTGTAATCTTCATCGACGACATTCTTGTCTATTCGAGGACCCGTGAGGAGCACAAGCAGCACTTAGAGATTACTTTGCAGACCCTCCGGGCACACCAGCTGTACACGAAGCTGAAGAAGTGTGAGTTCTGGCAGGAGGGGGTGAAGTTCCTCGGTCACGTGGTGACGAGGGAGGGCGTCGCAATGTACCCCTAGAAGGTTTAAGCAGTGTGTCATTGGGGCCAGCCCCCGACTGCGACAGAGATCCGTAGTTTCCTTATTTTGGCGGGCTATTATCAATATTTTATTGAGGGCTTCTCTCGTATTGCAGCCCCGCTGACCAGGTTGACTTGGAAGGGTGCAGAGTTTGTTTGGAGTGACGCCTGCGAGCGAGCATTTATGGAGTTGAAAGACCGTCTGACGTCCGCTCCTGTCCTCACTCTTCTCTCTAGGAGTGACGAATTTATTGTATTTACTGATGCCTCACATATTGGTTTGGGTGCTGTCCTGATGCAGCATGGGAGACCAGTGGCCTTTACGTCTCGTCAGCTCAAGGTCCATAAACTAAACTATCCTACGCATGATCTGGAGTTGGCTGTAGTTGTCTTCGTACTGAAGGTGTGGAGGCACTATCTTTATGGGGTCAGGTTCGAGCTCTTCTCCGATCATAAGAGCTTGAAGTATATCTTCTCGCAGTCTAAGTTGAACATGAGGCAGAGGTGCTAGATGGAACTCCTGAAAGACTATGGTTTCGATCTCCAGTACCACCCAGGCAAGGCGAACGTGGTGGCAGATGCCCTCAGCCGTCAGCCACGAGGCCTAGTGGCGCATATGATGATTCAGGAGTGGCGGATGCTTGAGGATATCGCAGTGTATAAGTTTGAGTTCGGCCTGCAATCTTCCATCGTACAGTTATCGAGCTTGTCAATTCAACCATCTCTTGTCACTAGGGTGATCGAGGCTCAGCATGCTGATGAGTCATTGCAGAGTTATATGGCTGAGGCTACATCTGAGAGTCAGGCAGATTGGCAGATTGGTACAGATGGTGGACTTCGCTTCAGAGGCCGATTATGTGTCCCGGATATTTCAGAGTTGCGCAGAGATCTTATGACCGAGGCACATCGATCATGATTTTCTATCCACCCTGGTTCGATGAAGATGTACCGTGACATGAGGCGACAGTATTTTTAGGCTGGGATGAAGGGCCAGATCGCCAGTTTTGTGGTCGAGTGTGATACATGCCAACGTGTCAAGGCCGATCATCAGAGACCCCTTGGTCTATTGCAACCGTTAAGTGTCCCGATGTGAAAGTGGGACCACGTGTCGACTGATTTCATTATAGGTTTACCAAGGACTCAGCGCGGTCATAACGCCATTTGGATTATTGTGGATCGTCTGACGAAGTCAGTACATTTTCTTGCGATGCGTGCGACTTGGTCTATGGACCGGCTTACGAGATTATTCATCGAAGAGGTTGTGAGACTACATGGCGTTCCAGTTTCGATTGTTTATGATCGAGATTCGAGGTTCACGTCTCAGTTTTGGGGGAGCTTCCAACGAGCAATGGGGACTGATTTGCTACTTAGCACCACGTACCATCCGCAGACCGATGGCTAAATCGAGAGGGTCAACCAGATCCTTGAGGATATGCTTCGGGCCTGCGCGATTGATTTCAGGGATAGCAAGGATGAGCATCTGCGATTGGCTGAGTTTGCGTACAATAACAGCTATCAGGCGACCATTGGCATGGCTCCTTTTGAGGTACTATATGGTAGATCATGCAGATCACTGAGTTGCTGGACCGAGATTGGAGAGAGTCGTCTCCTAGGTCCCGAGATTGTGCAGGAGACGTCAGAAGCTATTGACATCATCAGGCTGAGGATATGCACAGCTAAGAGCCAACAGAAGAGTTTTGCTGATCGTCGGCGTCGTCCCTTGGAGTTTGATGTAGGGGACCATGTATATCTTAATGTCTCACCCATGAAGGGCGTAGTTCGATTCGATGCGAAGGGCAAGCTTGCCCTGAGATTCATATAACCTTTTGAGATCACTTAGTGCATTGGCGTCGTGGCTTATCGACTTGCCTAACCATCTCAGTTGTCTGGCGTCTACAACATTTTCCATGTCTCTATATTGAGGAAGTGTGGGTCAGACATAGTTCCCGTTATTGATTGGCAGCCGCTGGAGGTTCGTGAGGACGCTTCTTACATTGAGTAGCCAGTCCGTATCCTTGATCGGAAGGAGCAGGTCCTCAGAACCAAGGTCATTCCGTTGGTGAAGGTTCAGTGGGGTCACCATTTTAATATCTTATTAATATTGAATTTTTAAAATCACTGACGCTTGAGAATATATACCAATAGTGCAAATTCATAATTTTTTAATCTTTTATATCATTTATTAAAATATTTAAACTGTTTTATTTTCTGATTAGGTTGACCATAGTGCTCAGATCCTAGTTGTATTATGTAAGACCCGTATCTTAGTCCGCACCGTTCCGTAGACTTCCGCAGTCTTACCGGTCGAATTCCGGCAACCTTCGACCCTAAATCAATATTTGCACGTGACCCTGATTCGTATGTCGTCAACCCGTATCGACTCAACCCAAGACCTTTACCATAACAACCGCGCCGTCACTGTGATTCTGATGCCGCAACTCGCTCGCCGAGGCGATACCCTGGTCAGGAGTTGTGGGCCAACGTTCGGTGCGAGAAAAATGGCGCACATTGCGAAACCCAAGAGAATCTCTACGGGGTGTCACATCAATCCCATCAATCAATCAATCTCATCACATCACATGTCAAGTACACATCACCTTTCACCTTTTCTCAAACAAGCCACAAAAGTCTAAAAGTTCTTACAAGCCCATACCTTTCTTACACAAAATGCCTCCAAAGTCAAAAAGTTCTTACACCACCCATGCTTTTCTTACACAAAAAGCCACAAAAGTCAAAAAGAGTCTTACACACCCATCACCACCACATCTATCACTCCATCATCCATCACTCTCTCTCTTCCCTTTACAACTCTCTCTCATTTCTCAAAGCTTCATTCCAAGTAACAAAAAAAAAAAATCTCATACGTATGAGCTCTCCAAGCCTCTCTCTCTCTTTCAAAACTTCAAGTGTGGCCCACCTCTCCATCCCAAGATCTCTCATTCTAGTCATCCATTTCTCATCTCCTCCATTAAAATCAAAGCTAAGGTGCTAAGGAACCCCTAGGAACAAGAAGATCGAATGGTGGGTGCTTGATAATGTTAGTTTTTCATGTTTTTGAGATGGGCTAAGTAAGACCAACCAATCAATGGTTTGGATCTCACTTGGGACCCTAAGTTGTGACCGATGGCCCACTTTGATCATCATGATCATCCATGGTGGGGCCATTCTCCATGGACCCCATCATGATGTTTATTTTATTGCATTAGAAAGGTCATGTAGACCGTCCATATTGGTGGGGAAAGGATCCCCACTTTTGATTTTCGATTTAGGTGGTCCCATATGTAAAGGGACCCATTTGATTGTATGATTTCTTCAAGGAAGGGCTCATAGTGGCCGAGCCCTCCATCACAAGCGTGTCTCACTCTCCATTTCTCTCTCTAGTTCATTTTCTTTTATGAAATCATATTATGCTTGTGTGGTCCACTTGAATGGATCCCACCATGAGGCATGTACTCTATCCAAGCTATCTTCAAGTGGGGCCCACCTTATATGTATTGTACCCACACCATCCATCATTGGTGGCCAGCCACTTGAAATACTCAACCGTCCAGCATCCCTGGACGCTGGACGATTTAATGAAAACACAAATATGAGCTTGTTTAAGCTCTTGGGAAGGGCCACTCGCATAGGCCCCACCTTGCTGAATGTATTCAATCCACGTCGTCTATTCCGTTCCCAAGCCCATTTGAGGCGTTGAGCTGAAAAATGAGGTCCATCCAATCTTCAGGCGAGCCATAGCCTGTTAAATAAGGGATTCAACCATTGAAAGATACCCTGGCATTTCTATTCACCGAAAAAACATCGGATATTAGACTTATTGGGACGGCCTTGAGCCACTGAACACAATGGACGGGGTGGATCTACTTGTTGCGGGCCCTATATACGAAAAAATGGATTTTTCCTAGTTTTTTTTAAAATGAGAGGCAGAGCCTCTGCTCTCTGACACCACAGCAGCAACAGCGTGCTGCTGCGTGCAGCGGGCAGGCGGACAGCGTCCCACGGCCCCTGTCGTGGGCCCTACCATGTTGTATATGTGAAATCCATGCCGTTCATGCGGTGGGCCCCCTCCTCAGGTGGGCCCCCTCCAAGTTTTAACCAAATCCAAAATTCAGGTGGCCCACACCACACGAAACAATGGTGATTGAACTCTACCAATGAAACCCTTTTTTTTGGGCCCACAGAAGTTTCGAATCAATCTGAAATTTGTATTTTCTCTTCATCCAGGTCTGAGTGACCTTATGAACGATTTGGATGGCATTTAAACATTATAGTGGGCCCCACATGAGAACCCATAGTGATGCATGTGTTTTACCTCCACCGTCCAGGCAGACGGTGGAGCCCACCCTGATGCATGCATTTTTTTAGCGTCGTCCAGCAGCAGCTGGACGGCTAGTGGATCCCAACCCCACTGTGATGTGCATGGCCCCACCGTGATGTGTGCTGGCCCACATTACAGGCGGCAGTGTTGAATAAACACCACCGTTTAATATATATATATATATATATATATATATATATATATATATATATAATATATATATATATATATATATATATATATATATATATATATATATATATATAAACATTACAGTGGGCCCCTTGCCAGTTTGAATGGCAAATAAATATTTCAATGGGCCTCTAGGGAGTGGACCCATGGGAGTGGACCCATTTAATGTATTCTAAGGCTCACGAGATTAGGCCCATTTGATGCAATCTAAGGCCCACGGGTTATGGCCCATTGCCATGCACATAAGGCCCATTGGTGCGGCCCATTTATGTGGCCCATTTGATGAATAAAAGGCCCATATGATATGGCCCATTTGATATATATGTAAGGCCCAATGGGATGTACCTAAGGTCCATTGTAATGTGTAATCCCAACACGGATTATGTAACGATGTTTACGACGATCGTGCCTTGGGAGCAATGTTGGTTTGACGTCCACATTGCGAGTGTAATGTTGGTTGGATGTCCACATTACGACTCTCCTTAGGGCCCATTGTTAGGCCCGTACTTGTGTATAGGCCATCTAGGCCCACCTGCGTTGTATGGATATTTCATTACTTTATTACATATTTAGTATAATTCCATGACTCATGATCATACGCATCATATGTATGCTTGATATGAGAGGTGACTGATCATAGCATATGCCTTCGGACAGGTTGTTTATGGGCTCCCGATTAGGCGGTGTTGCCCGACATGAGCGCACGATACGCGCAGGATTTACTGTATGATTGGATAGTGTGATTCATGCATTTCGCATTGTGTGATATGGTTATTGTACGCCCTAATGACATCGGGGCCGTAGCCTCCACAGACACATCGTGGTTGGCAGGATTGGATACCAGAAATTTTATTCTACATGGGGTGCTATAGATATCCTTGGGTGAAAGTCCCTAAACCCTTATGGTACCAAGAGGTTGCTCCAACGTCTAGACCGAGTGGGTAGATGAGCGTTGAGTGCCGATTACTAGATGGCTGCGCTCTTCACTGTGTCGTGGTCGGTTGGAAGGGGGTACGGCCTTACCCGCCCAAGAGTAGGGAGCAATGCTAGGCTGACTCTGACTAACTCGAGGAATGGGTCCGCTATCGACGAGTCGAGCCCGATATTGACAGACGGATAGTGAGGTCTCTTCCACTTACTTTATTACGCGCGATGAGGCGACGATCTAATTTAAAGTGTACTAGACCCCGGTGATATCCCAGAGTTAAACTATATTGATATATGGACTTGATTTGCATGTTTGAGTTGCATCTCGCATCGCATGGCCTTGGTATGGCCGACAGCATTCATGCCTTGCATGGTATGGCCTTGGTATGGCCCATAACTTTCATAGATTCATCAGCATACTCCGCATTACTCTGATATTTCATTACTATATTGCGCACACACTCTCACCACCCTCTAAGCTTTTCATAAGCTTATGCACGACCGTTGCGTGTAAGTGACGTTGGCTCGTAGCAGCGTTGAGGTGGGAGTGCTTAGCAGATCATTTTGGAGTTTTTGTTCATCATCATTGTATTTTCCCTTTATGCTCATTGTACTTGTAAATTTTTTTATCATAGTGAAAATGTAATGAAGTTTTTGGTTGTTGTTTGTGGGTTATGCCTTTGGTTATACTTATCACGATTCAAACTGATTTTGAAAATCCTCCTCGTAGCATCTCAGGGTCGGAACCTGGCAAATGGGAGCTGGGAGCCGAGAATGGGGTTCTACAGAGGCTATCGACGCCAGATTCGACGATCGAGAATTTTGTGAGCCCGGTTTCTGAATTTGGGGTGTGACATATTATCCAAGTCATCATGATTTTGGAATATTAACCTATGTGTGAAAATTTGAAGCTTGGGTGTTATTTTAATTCAGTTGAATTACGTCCATTCAAAAATTTTAAAATCAAATCATTAGTTTAGTTTTTATTACTTAATTATTTTTGCATTTAATTTTCTCCATCTCGCAATTCATCTCCCTATGGGATCGACCATGTATTCACGGGATATTACTTACGAACCTCTGTACTTTGAGGCAAGCAATCAAGTTTTTGGCGTCGTTGCCGGGGAGAGACTGAGATAGATCAGATCTGTGCAAAATAGTTAAGGTAAGTTCTTTTCTAAGGTAAGTTCTCTTCTAAACCCTCCAAATTTTCTGTACATTTTTTTTTATAGTAAATTCAATTGGATCTTTCAAGCACTAACTATGAAATAAGCTTACCCTGCTTAAGATTTTATCACCTTAGTGTTATGGTTGTCCTACAGTTGTTGTTTGATCACAAAGATCATCCGCTAAATCTATTTTCCAGATTAGTATAGTTTAATTTCTGCATTAGTTTTACTTTTATTGATTTATTTATTTATTTATTTATTTTGTAAATTAAATCCTCATGGTCAGCCTGCCGCCTGGGTTGTTGATTTAATGGTCGGCCCTACCGCCTGGGTTGTTGATTTATTTTTACTTTGTGGATTGAACCCTCATGGTCGGCCCTGCCGCTTAGGTTGCTGATTTATTTTTGCTTTGTGGATTGAACTTTATGGTCGGCCCTGCTGCTTAGGTTATTGGTTAAATTTTTGCTTTGTGAATTGAACCTTTGTGGTTGGCCCTGTCGCCTAAGTTGCTGGTTAAATTTTTACTTTATGGATTGAACCCTCATGGTCGGCCTTGCTGCCAACCCTCATGGTCGGCCTTGTCTCCTGGGTTGTTCGTTAAGTTTTTATTTTTATTTTAAGCATCATACTTTCTATTTGAATTAATGGTATTTGTTGTGTGGTGTGGATGGTTTATGTCCCGTTGGAGTAGGGGTCAAAACAATCGACTCTCTTCCAAAGGTGGACTAGTTCCAGGCCTTGATCATTCATCTAGAAGAGACACTCAACATCACTTGGATTCTACTGTAGACCCAACTAATAATCCAAATCTAAATTTGTCAAATCCAACTATAAATTAAAACAGAGAAAATCAACATAATCCTCCTCTTAAGGATGAGAATGAAGTTCGTAAGGAATACGTTAAACCAACCACGGACTTTACGTGAACATATACACCCTGAAAGTTCAACTTTACCATCTTGCATAGTATTTCCTGCTCACACAGGGAACATTGATTTTAAACCAGGTGTGATTCAATTAATTCTTAAATTTCATGGCTTGGATTCTGAAAGCCCCTACTTGCACCTCAAGGACTTTGAGGAAGTAATTACAACATTACAAATAAACAATGACAATGGGAATGTACTTAAGCTTATGTTATTCTTATTTTCTCTAAAAGATCGGGTTAAAGCATGGCTCAACTCTCTAAGACCTAATACCATCACTACATGGCAAGCCTTAAGTAGAGAGTTTTTGAAAAAGTTTTTTCCTGAGCACAAAACAAATACACCAAAACAAGAAATCATATCATTCTCCTAAAAGGGGAATGAACTGTTTTTTCAAGCTTGGGAGCGCTTCGAAGACCTTCTAATTACTTGTCCACATCATGGTTATAAACCATGGCACGTGAATGATGCGTTCCGAAAATGGATCACCATGGATACTCGTCAGTTCATAGAGATGATGTGTGGTGGAACCTTTCTTGACAAAGATCATAATGAGGCTTGAAATTTTTTAGATATGTTAGTAAAGAATACACAGACATGGGATGTCTCTGCTAAACCAGACCAAATTAGATTCACTCCTAGAGAGAAAGCGGGGATGTATGTCCTAAAAGAGGAAAACGACCTTAATGCAAAATTCACTGCATTGGTTAGAAAGGTCGAAGCCTTGGAAATTATGAAGGTTGATATGGTTAAAGTAAGAACTTCTTTAGGTAATTTTTGTAGCATTTGTGGTGGAACAGACCATGACACAAAAGATTGTTCAATAATCTCAGTTGTACAAAATATCATGCATGAGCATAAGCAAGCAAATGCTATAAATAACTACCAAAGGTCAATTATGCAACTAATGGGAAACACTTATAATCCAAATTGGTGTAACCATCATAATCTTAATTGGAGGAATGGACCACAAATTAATACCCCCAATGCACATCAAATACCTCCACAAAATAACTTCTTTAGGGTACCTAACAACGCACCATATGTGCCCCCCGCCAAAGCAATCATTCGTGGAGGATGCATTGACTGCATTCATGAACTCTCAAGTTCAAATGAATCAGTCTCTAATCTAATCAAATCAAAAATTAAAGACAGTCGTGGTTGGGATTGAGACTCAACTAAATGCTAGGAAAAAAGGCACCCTTCCTTCTCAACCTATGTCAAATCCAAATGAGCTACATCATGAACAAGCCAAGGCCATCATTACCTTGAGAAGTGGAAAAGAGGTCGATAACCGGATAATGCAACCGGTAGAAATACTGGAGGATGAGCCACTGTCTCAAGAGAATGATGAACTGGTTATGGTTCAAGAGCCACAACAACAAATGGATAAAAAGACTAAGTCATATGAGCCTCCAGTTCTGTTTCCATTCGAAATTTGATTGTCCCCATGAAATATCAAGAGGTGTTGGATGTGCTTCAAAAGATTACTGTTAATGTTTCTCTACTTGATGTCATTAGACAAATTCCATCATATGTTAAATATCTCAAGGACTTATGCATTGTAAAGAGAAAATTAAATGTGCATAAAAAGATATTCCTTACTGAGAAAGTGAGCGTTATCATTCAACAAAGGGTCGTACCCAAATACAAAGACCCGAAAAGTCCCACTATTCCTTGTATTATTAGAAATTTTCAAATTGAGCATGCCTTACTAGATTTGGGTGTAAGTGTTAACTTAGTACCTTATTCGATTTACAAATAAATAAGGTTAGGTGATCTTAAACCAACCATGATTACGCTCCAACTCGCTGACCGCTCCATTAAGGCACCAAGGAGAATTTTAGAGGACATGCTAGTCCAAGTAGAGAAATTCTACTTCTCCGTGAATTTTATTGTACTAGACACTGAACCATATATAAATGTTAGTGCTCAAGTTCCCATCATTTTAGGTCACCCATTCCTAGTAACTTCAAATGCAATCATAAATTGCAGGAATGGAATGATAAACTTGTCTTTTGGTAACATGACTCTAGAGCTAAATATTTTCAATCTATGTAGGCAACCCATTGATAATAACGAGATTCATGAGCTGAATTTCATGGACTACTTGATAGAAAAGGAGGAGTTGGAACCTAATCTAACTGAGGAATTGATTCAAGTCATTGGGGACTTGAAAATTTCTGATTTAGAAAAAGTGCTTGTTAAAATTTGTGATGAAAATGAGAACACTACCACCCAGGACATTGGTATATACCAATGGAGACCGCACACTCAAATCTTATCTATCGAGGACTCATGACCTCTGCCATCACCAACCAATGTTCCAAAGCTTGATTTAAAACCACTACTAAATGAGCTTAAGTATATATACTTAGGTAAAAATAAAACTTATTCTGTAGTGATCTCTTCATTTTTAGACAAGGATCGAGAGATTAAATTATTGAATGTTCTAAGGGACCACAAAGGAGCCTTTGACTAGACTATTTCTGACATCAAGGGTATAAGCCCTTCCATATGCACCCATCGAATCCACCTCGATGAGGACCCCAAACCAATTAGACAACTTCAAAAGTGTCTCAATCCAAACATGATGGAAGTTGTAAAAAATAAGGTGCTTAAATTATTAGATATGGGAATCATCTATTCAATATCCAATAATGTTTGGGTGAGTCCAATTCAAGTAGTCCTAAAGAAATCTAGAATAACTATTATGCAAAATTCTAATAATGAACTCATACCAGTACGTGTCACCACAGGTTGGAGTGTTTGTATTGACTATAGAAAATTGAACTAGGTCATAAAGAAAGACCATTTTTCTCTACCATTTATTGATCAAATTTTAGAGATGATAGCAGGTCACTCCTATAATTTTCTTGATGGATATTCTGTATATAACCAAATAGAGATAGCACTGGAAAACTAAGAGAAAACCACGTTCACTTGTCCATTTGGCACGTTTGCTTTCAAACAGATGTCATTTGAATTGTGTAACGCCTCAGCAACTTTTCAACAGTGTATGTTAAGTATTTTTGCAAATAGAGTTGGAAAGTTTCTTGAGGTTTTCATAGATGACTTCTCTATATTTGAGAGTAGTTTTGAGGAATGCCTCAACAATTTATCTCTTATCTTGTTTAGGTGTGAAGAGAAACACCTTGTCTTAAATTGAGAGAAATGTCATTTCATGGTTCAAAAAGAAATTATTTTGGGCCATGTTATCTCCAAAATTGGAATAGAGGTAGATCACTCAAAACTCAATATTATTGCTAATCTACCTATCCTCGAAACTGTTAGAGATATTAGATCACTTATATGGCACGTTGGTTTCTATAGAAGATTCATCAAGGACTTTAGTATCATTACTAGACCCTTGACTAATCTTCTTCAAAAGGATGTTCCATTTAAGTGGACAGATGACTGTGCAAGTGTCTTTAATAAAATTAAATCATCCTTTACCACTGTACCTATCATGCGTCCACCAGATTGGATACTTCTTTTTGAACTAATGTACGATGCAAGTGATTATCCTATAAGAGCTGTTTTGGCCAAAGGAAAGATAAACGGCCTTACGTTATTCACGATGCGAATAGAACTCTAAACTCGGCCCAAGAGAACTAGTCAAAAACTAAAAAAGAGTTACTTGTAGTAGTTTTTACTTTTGATAAGTTTAGGACCTACTTGCTGGGATCCAAAGTGGTCATTTTCATGAACCACTGGCTTTAAAATATTTGTTATCTAAGAAGGATGCAAAGCCGAGACTTTTAATATGGATCCTCTTACTCCAAGAATTTGACTTAGAGATAAAAGATAAGAAAGAAGTAGAAAACGTAGTGGTCAATCACCTTTTCTAATTGGTGTTAGATGATTCCACTGAGGAGATACATATCCAGGACACTTTCCCTGATGAACAATTATTTGTGATCTCCAAATTACCTTGGTATGCAGATATACTTAACTATCTTGTAAAGGGAAAAATGCCCTATCATTGGAAGTCACAAGATAGGAAGCGTTTTGAAACCGAGATTAAGAACTTCTTCTGGGATAACCCGTATTTATATAAATATGGGACTGATCAAATTTTTAAACGTTGTGTCATATAGGATGAAGTTCAAAGTGTTATTTCCTTTTGTCACATGGAAGCATGTGGTGGCCATTTTTCTGCTGAGAAAATCACTGCAAAAATCCTGCAATGTAGTTTTTATTGGCCCACTATGTTTAAAGACACTCATGCTTTCTGTTTTGGTTGTGATAGATGTCAAAAGCTGGGAAGAGTGTCCCGGCGCAACATAATGTCTTTATCCCCAATTTTCTATTAAAAATATTTGATTGTTGGGGTATTGATTTTATAGGCCTATTTCCATCTTCTTTTGAATTTCTTTATACATTTGTTGGTGTGGACTATGTTTCTAAGTAGATTGAGGCAATTCCGAGTAGAATCAATGACAACAAAGTGGTCATATAACTCCTGAAGAAAAATATTTTTTCTAGATTTGGAACTCCAAAGGCCATCATTAGTAATAGTGGGTCTCACTTTTACAATAGGACATTTGAGGCTTTGATGAATAAATATGGCATGAAGCATAAAGTGACCACCCCATACCACCCACAAATGAGTGGGCAAGCTGAGATTTCTAATCGAAAAATTAAACACATTTTAGAGAAAGCTATAAGACCAGATATGAAGGATTGGTCACTCAGACTTTTCGACGCTTTATGGGCTTATAGGACTACTTATAAGACCCTGATTGGAATATCCCCATACAGATTGGTATATGAGAAAGCTTGCCACTTGCCTGTGGAATTAGAACATAGAGCTTACTGGACGATAAAAAAATTAAACTTTGACATGGACCAAGCAAGTGAACAAAGAAAATTACTTGAATGAATTAGAGGAGCTAAGGAGAGACTCCTATGAAAATTCTAAAATCTAAAAAGAAAGGACTAAATCTTTTCATGACAAAAACATCCTGAGGAAGAATTTTGAACCTCAGCAAAAGGTCTTATTGTACAATTCTCATCTCCGGTTCTTTCCGAGAAAGTTAAGATCAAGATGGACAGGCCCCTTCATTGTAAAGAATATTTATACTCATGGGGCTGTTGAAATTGAGAATCTACGTAATGGCAATGTGTACAAGGTTAATGATCAGAGATTGAAGCCTTATGTGAAAAAATTTTATTTGATATAGAAGTCTGTCCCTCTTCGTGAACCAAAATATTCAGATTGATGCTCCTAGTTTGACGGAACATTTGTGTAGGATTTGTATCATATTCAATTTTTTTTAATGTCACCTAGCAGGTGAGTTCTTCATGGTAGATAGTATCCACCCTTTCTTTTATTTTTATTGTTCTCTGCATTACATTATCATTACATTGGAGACAATGTAGATTTTAGGTTGGGGGTACGGATAAGCATCCATGTGGTGGTTTTTTTTTCAGTTTTTTAAAGGTTTATGGTGAATTGTTTTAGATTTATGGAGAATTTTTTTTCAACATTTTCAAAATAATATGTTTATATACAAGAATGTGAACATGATATTATGCGAATTTCAAAGGCAAAGTTAATACTTAGTCTAGGTTGTTAGTAATCAGAATTCTGATAACTGAAAATTATAGACTTGAGTTCGATTATCTTATCACTAGTTTAAAGTAAGTTGTAATTTGATGTACTCAATTCATAATACACCCTAGCTAACTAAGTGAGGAATATGATATGTGAAGTAGAATAATAAATTTTGATTCAAACAAGGTTGAATGAACTAATATCATTGATATATGCTTAAAAGAGAATATTGAAGAAAAAAAAAAGTGATGGAAAAAGAAAATTTTATTATAAAGCATGATGTAATGACCATAACAATCGTATCAGTAATCCAAAGTAAGGATACCTAAATATCCATTATTGTTACCATTACAAGTACGATACCTTAGGTTATAAAGCAAGTTCGGTGGGAATTTTCATCTAAAGGTGGTCTATAATAATGAGGATATAATGATAAAAGAAGAAATGACATGAAGAAAATGAAATAACTAGAAATTTCATATTCATGAAATGATTGAAAAGAGTTAGGATAAAAAACATGCATATTTCTCAAAGTTACACTAGTATCACAGAGCACCTAAGGATATTGAATCATAACTATTCTAAATTTTGATTAAGTCTTTGAACTCAATGATATAATAGATTAAGAAATTGAGATTCTAACTAACTTTAGACTTATGATAAGTATTGTTTTGTTTTGAAATTCATATGATGAATAGAAACATAATTGTATAAATTTTTGAGTGTTGAACTATTTTTCATGTTTTCAATATTTGTGGGTAACATTTCTGGAAACCCTCACGAGACTATAACTCGTCCACTGGGAGAAATCTAAGGGTTTAAAGGCTTGTTGCATATGCTTAATGCAATCGAAATTACCTGCGAAAGTGGTATAGTTAGAATTTTTTCATTTTAATTTTGTTTTTAAAATTAATTTTTATTCTTATTTTTATTTTTCTTCACTTATTTTGCTCGGGACTAGCAAAATGCTGGTTAGGGTGTGTTGATACTTAAATAATGCATAATTTTTCCTATTCATATCTTGATTTTATGAATATGAATCATCTTAATGTTCTATTTTACTTATGTATGTGTTGTAAGATGAATTTAAGAGCTTGGATTGAAAATTTGTGCTAAAAGCATGGATTTGATACTTAAAAATCATTAAGGCAAGGGATAGATCTTAGGAGACTAAGATTGCAAAATTCACATACCAAAGATCCAAGAAAATCAAGTGAGGAATTAAAAGAATCGAATATTTGAAATAAAGAATCCTAAAATTGTCTTGAAAAAGTGTATTCTAAAGCTCTAAAGTCTATTTTGAAAAACTGTGTAGCGTGCAGTCTATTTTAAGAAATTGCATAAATTTGAGACAATTTCTAGAGTTTTCTAACTTTGTACAAAAATTAAAGTTCCCCACTTATAAATAAAGCTTCCTAGGGCATTCCTAAGTATCATTTAAAGCATTTAAGAGTAAGATTTAGGATTTTTTTAGAGTTTTCAATTTTATTTAAGTTTTATAAGTTATTTTTTTATTTTAAATCTTTTCTATTTGCATTTATTTCTTTCTTGTTGGTTTCTTTCTTTCTCTATTCTAATTATATTTTTCTAAGTTCCTTCTAGCCCAATCTAGAAGGGAAGCACATGGGTTTAATAATTCTTTAAGTTATAATGATTGATTGTTTTAATGATGAGAAGAATGGTATATGCATATTATCTATTGTTTAGGCTTTGTTTTTTATCTTCGTGTGAGATCCATATGTTTCCATCAAATGAGATCTACATTGATGGATAGGCTTATCTTAGATCAATCAGATTTCCTAAATAGGAGAGGTTCTCAACCTGTTATATTTCTTTGATTTTTATTATCTCATTGATATTGAATTCTTAAAATCACTGACGTTTGAAAATATATATCAATGTTGTAAATTTATAATTTTCTAATCTTTTATATCATTTATTAAAATATTTAAACTGTTTTATTTTCCTATTAGGTTGACTATAGTGCTTAGATCCTAGTTGTGTTATCCAAGTCATCATAATATTTGAACATTAACCTATGTGTGGAACTTTAAAGCTTGAGTGCTATTTTAATTCAATTGAATTACATCCATTTAAAAATCTCAAAATCAAATCATCAGTTTAATTTTTATTACTTAGTTATTTTTGCATTTGATTTTTTCCTTCTCACAATTCATCTCCCTATGGGATCAACATTGTATTCACGAGATATTACTTACAAACCTCTACACTTGGAGGCAAGCAATCACATCCCCTCACTTCTCGTAGAAGATCAACACCTATTCTAAACACTTTATTGCCTCCATTGCAAGCTAGATCATTGGCTACTTCATTACATTCCTTATAAATGTCATTAATCTAGTGATTAAGGATATCTAATTCTCTATATATTTCTCCATTTCACACTAAATGTAATTCAAGGTAGGTTGCGGCGCAACTTCTTTAGGCTTTCGAAGAGCCAAATGGTTCATTGAAAATAATAACTTAAGGCTGACATTTCAATCCATATTTTATTTAAAAAATCTCATTCTCCACGAATTAAGGGAAGAAAGGTAAGATTTGTTGAATGTGGCCCTTTTTCCACCTTTGAATTTGTTTCTAGTCTTAGTCAAGGCCTAAAATTAAGGTCTTAAATGCTATGATCCATTGCTAATTTTCCGTACCTTATGATGATGTCCATTGACATATAGGTCCACGTGAACCCAGAAAGATAGTCATTGGATAGAAGTCGTTCATTTTCGATTGCGTATCATCCCATATCACCTTGATCAAATTGAAGACAATAATTTAAATAAAACATGAGAATTGGACAGTCAAACATTTTTTATTATAGCCGGCGATTTTATATTTGAAGTACCATAGTTTGCATTAGGTCATGCATGATCTACGGACTAATGTTATGCGTAAGGTACAAAGAAATTCGTAATCTGTCTTTCACTATCTAATAAAAATTTTGAAACAATGATCGCATGATCAAGATTGGTGGGCCATACGACTTGCTTCAAGTATAGGCTTTCTTGCCCATTTGTTGTCAATATATGATCATGATCTGACGGCTGAAATTAATGTATACACTAAATTCTTCGTACTGCTGTCAGTTGGTGCATGCATGCTGGCAATTCAGTGCATCGGATGCGAGCATTCTAAGCTCGTGCATTGAAATTTTGTACCGAACAGTTCAAACATTTCGGTCATGGACCAGTTAATGTTTTCTAATTACCTTTATCAATGTTACAACTTTATGCAGTGGAAATGCATACGATGCAGGATCTACCCCTCATGACTTTACTGCCACAGACATGCTGGAGGTGGACCTTGGAGAAAAGCTTTGATACTCTGGTAGAGTATGATGCTCCATAAGCATGCGATGCAGGAGTTATATACATGGCATACATGTACCTCAACGTACACCGTCCAAGACGTGGGTCCAATTTAGATGGGCCATGGTAAAAAAAATTGGGAGTGGATTAGGTGCATGTTACCCAGGTAACACCTTAGTGGGCGTTACCATGACCGTGTGGGAACCACCTTGATGTATTTGTTGTATATCCATGCGGTCCATCTGTTTTTGGATATCATTTTAAGTCGTGACCCTAAAAATTAAGCAGATCAAAATGTAAGTTGGACCACACCACTGGAAACAGTGGTGAATGATCATTAAAATCTTTTTTTTTTGGGCTATAAATGTTTTTGGATCAAGGTGATCTTTGTATTTTCCCTTCATCCAGTTCTGTTTGACATTATCAACAGGTTGGATGCGAAATAATCGTTACGAAAACCTTACAATGGGTCCTTTGAAAGGTTTTAGTGGTGGAGCGATCAATCAACGCTGTTTCCTATGGTCCTAAAATGGGTTGGAGAAACAGATGGACGGCATGGATCTACAATACATCATTAAAGTAGGCCCCACGGTAAGGGTAACACCCGGTAAGATTTTACCGAGTAACACCTTTCCTCCCCACACGCCGTAGTGGGATTTCACCGCCAATAGATGCCCGAACCTTTGACCGGGTGTTGAAACTCCTGAGAGTATGCCACCCGAGCAACAGTAAAGATCCTACTCGAGTAACACCTAATCCGCTTGCATAAATTTGACCAAATATGGGATTCTAAGTGGTTAATTGGTGGAAAATTATTGGATGGTTAAAATGAAATACAGTCAATGGTCCAGATTCAACCAATGGATTACCATTGATTGGAGATATGAGATGCTCTAGGCAAGTAGTACGACCATAGTTGTATGCGACCCAAACCGAGTCGAGCTTAGCTCAGGTCTGCTCGACTAGGCCAGCAGGCTATTTTTTTTATTTTTTTTATTTTTTTATTTTTTTTTATTTTTTTAGGTTAGCTTTTTAGTACACACCCATGTCAGTACACACGCTTCACGTTAGCCACCCTTGCTAGGATCGATACCAAGACCTCAGGTGTTGAAACGAGGTATCTCCACTCAGTCTAACAATTGAGCTATGGATCTGGGTGTAGCGTATCCTAGCTTGAACTTGACTTGGTCCCAAGCTTAAGTGGCCAGCTTGGCTCTTTACCATTAGCAGCTCAGGTTAATTTGATCTGAACTTGAGATTGATTTTTGGAGCCAAGTTTGAATTCAAGCTTACTAGCTGAGTTTGAGTTTAAGTTTTAGAGAGAGTGTGTGTGTGTGTATATAGAGTGTGTATGTGTGTATATATTAGGGTTGAAAGTCAGGCAGGTCAGGTTGGGTTGGGTTGAATCGGTTTGGTGCTCAACCCTAGACCAACACAAGGCTCTTGTACCTCAACCCTAACCCAATCCAACCCAACCTCGGCTTGGGAATTCTCAATCAAAGCCTAATTCAAGCGGGCTCAGTTGGGTTGGTTGGGTTGGTCAATTCGATATATGATAATATTTTCATTATTACATTAGTCTATTATATATCAATACATGTCTTATTTTTTGTATATATACGTAGTTATTTATTGTAAAGAACTTCATTTTTTTTCTAAACAAACAAGCTAAAATATAGGACAATTATTTCTTTGAAAGTCATGTCGTGTAGCATGCAATCTATTTTGCAAAGAAAAATCTGGCATATCTTATTAGCTTGAGTCATCGGAAATGATGTGGACCAATGAGACCTAACAATAATGGAATTTCCTATGCCTTCAACACAAACGATCCACACTCAATTATAATTTATTAGTAACTTATATATTGATCGGGTTCAGGTTGGGTCGGGCAACCCAAGACCTCAACCCGAGCCCAACCCAAGCTTTGACGCATTGATGTTTCTATAGCCCAAGCCTAAGATTGGACTCGATGTATCTTGCCCAAGCCCAACCTAATGTCAAGTCGGTCGCGGGTCGATCGGGTTGAACCTGACCAACTTTCAGCCCATATATATATATATGAGACATGCTCTCCTGCACACCTATGCATGTGCGCACCTTTGCACACGTGCCATGGGTGTCTAATCTGAACGATCCATGTGATGTGTAATCCTATGAAACTCCATGTGACAAATTTTCACCCCGATCTAAAATTCTAGTGGGTCATAGCAAAGAGAAATGCAAATCAAGGGAGGAAACTATTTTCATTTTTCATGGCCCATTAAAGTTTTAGATCAAAGTAAAACCTGGCCCAGAGGGTTTCACGAGGTGCTGCTTCACATGAACGGTTCAGATTTTGGATTCACATCAAGTATGATGGGTTCTCAAAAAAGTTCGTACGTAGTACGTACGAACTGGTTCGCTGGTGAGTGTTTCTGTATGTGTGTGTGTGTGTGTGTGTGTGTATATAATTTATTTAAATATATAAATATTCATATTATATAAACTTAATTTAAATTAAATTGATTCAAAATGATTCAAGTTCGAGCCAAGTTTAAAGCCAAGTTGAGCCGAGCTTGGTATAGCTTAAATTTTTCGAATTTAAAAAACCAGCTTAACTTGGCTTAAACCTAGTTTTGAGTTAAGTCAAGCTTTTTTGAGTCAAGTCAAGCGAGTTGACTGGACTATTTTGATTTATTTTTTTTCCACCATATTATTATAAAATCTAGCCGAAAATTCAAATTTATTATCATAAACTAATAAATAAATTTATAATTTAAAATATATCTTAAAATGATTCTTTAACCTTTAAATATATTTTTTGCATTAAAATGGCAATAATTTCGTCATAATATCACCCAAAAAAAAAAAAAAAAGAGACTTTGGAGATTTTCAAAATCCCACAATATTATCTCTAGAATCTCGTTTGACCAATTTTCCCTAAAATATCCATGCCGTCCATCCGTTTTTCCACCTCATTTTAGGGTAAGATCTCAAAAATGAATCAGATCTGAAGCTCAAGTGGAACACACCGTAGGAAATCAGTGGGGATAATGACATCCACCGTTGACACCTTCCTAGGGCCCACCATAATGTTTATTAGCCAACCAACCTGTTGATAAGGTCATGAAGACCTGGATAAAGGGAAAACACAAATAACAGCTTGATCCAAAACTTGTGGTCCCCAAGAAGTTTAATGGTGGGCGGTCAATCACCAATGTTTCCTGCAGTGTGGTCTACTTGAGCTTTTGATCTACTTCATTCTCGGGCTCATACCTTAAAACGAGCTTAAAAAATGGATGGACGGCGTGGATAAAACACACCCATCATCGTGGACCCACTCCCATTGCCGGTGGATATTCTAGACATGTTTCGGTGATCTAAACTATTTTTTTACTATGTGCCTTTCCATGGACGGAGGAAACTTAAAAACCAAAATCTCAAGTGCAACATTTTAGCCGTTTGATCATTTACCTCATTTTCTTTGAATATAAACCGTTGTTCCATGTGTCATTGATAGGGTATTCCAATCTTCAAGATTTTTTCTCTACGTGAGTCCCATAGAATAAAAAGGGCCTTTGATCTCAAATATGACTATTTCAACCGTTTGATTATTGCAGAATGGCCCAAATCCAACGGCCATATGTTGGGATGTACTGTAACAAATCTCCCAAAGAGTGTAGGTGGGAACGGATTCTGGTTCGTTACAGATATGGTAAGCACGTGAAAGAAATCTTGTTGGACTATGTGAAATTAAGCAAAATTAGGATCGGATAAATTATTTAAAAATGAGATGCAACTCTTCACGTGGCCACACGTGTCAGCATGGCATTTTTATGGGACATCCAAACCGTCCATCAGGTGAGATACAACGTTTTTATGTAACCCAGTTAAGATCAAGTTGATCAATTCATTAAATGGGCCACACATGTATCTAAACAATGGAAAGTATTGAAAGTATTGCCGATGGATCTCTCTCTACATAAGCTAGTAGCATGATAAAGAGGTTATCGGGCCAGATTTTGTAGGCAGTAAGGCCCTCCTTGCGCATGGTCTGGATGTCCTACACATGTGCCAGGCTGGCACGTGTGACCGCGTGTAGGGTGCAAGTGGGCTTAGAAAGATTCTCCTGACAGATGAGGTGTGTATGGTAGAAGAAGTCAAGGCCAAGGCTACATTATTGCTTTGAGCCTTTGACATTCGAATCCTGTTGAGTCAGCATAAAAGAAAGGCTCCTCAAATGCCCCCAGAAAAGGAAAATGTCCATCGAGGAATGATAATCTAGAAATAGCTCACCACCATTTTCAAAATGGTGCTGAGTCATGCTCAGATGTGCCACTCATCCAATGCTATCTAGACCATCCAAATAATGGGGCACACTATGAATGGAGCATATATATCTTTATAATGATACTCATCAAGCCATCTTAACCATCCAATCCCTTAAGCTATGAAATGTACCGTTCAAAGTTAGTAGTGAGGAGTAGATTGCGCCAGCCCCACGATGCAAGGGATTCTTACATGCTAAGCTTTGTAGGACCCACCATGATGTTTGTGTTATATTTGCATTGCCTATCTATTTTGCCAGCTCATTGTGGGGCAATAGTCCAAGCATGACATAGATTGAAAGCTCAAGTAAATCACACCACATGAAAAAACGAAGAGAATAAACGAAGAGAATGAAGCACACCATTAGAACTTTCCTAAGGCATACCATGATGTTTATCTTCGATGAAGTCAACAGAGGAGATAATGCCCCTACGGTTGGAAATTTCCTAGGGCCCACCATGATACTTATTTTCGTTACATTGACCGTGGCCTGGATGAAAGTAAAAACAAAATCAGCTTGATCTAAACTCTTTGTGGCCCTGCTCTTTTGTGTAATATGCCTTGCATGAGCCAAGATCTACCTTATGTTTAGGCTCGTACAATAAGATGAGCCCGCGAAATGAATGATGAGCGTAGATATAACACATACATCATAGTGGGCACCATGGAGCTTAGTGCTGCAGGAATCCCCTGCATCCAAAATTGTGAATGGTCTAAATACCAAAGCCAAAATCAGATGGTCCATCCACAAGTGGGTCAAGATGTAGATGGTCTAGATAGCCTTAAAACCACCTTACCCTTAAATTGTGGTGAACTAAGATAGAACTCTAAGGTCTAACATCAGTTGAGTGTTTCAAAAGGTTAGGAAGACTTTAGTGTAAAGAATAAAGGGGAAAAAAAAAAGACCCAAGTGGTTGATGAGGAAGCGCCATCTATGACCAGTTATATGTTTATTATATTGGTGAGATGGGTCAAAATTCTAAGAAATGACTGACAAAATCCAAAATCTGTTATTTTGTGACACTTGGAAGACCCCAAACAAGCCCCTGATATTTAAAATAAAGAGTTCAACAATGTGTGCCTGAACAGTTTTTCTAGAAAGAATAGTTTACGTAGGGAAAAGGTACTATGAGGTACATCTCATGGGAACTTCCCATGGTGATGTGTGACAGGCATCCACCCCATCAATCAGATGCACCCTTCCATGATGGGCCACAGGCCTAAAAATCAGACTAATCCATGACTCAGGTGAGCCACACCATGGAAAACAGTTGATAGTGAATATATACGCATTGAAATCTTCATTATCGTTTATATGGTTTAGAAATACAGCTCATTCATCATGTGTATCCCACTAGGAAGAGGGATCATATCAAGTTTCAGACATATTCAAAACTCAGGTAGGCCCCAATAAGAGACTTTTTAGATGTTTTAAGCATCATTTCACGCTATTTCAAATGGTGTAACTCACTTGAGTCCACGGTGTAAATGTCCATCACACATCACTACGGCGCTCACAGAATTCAACCTCGTGGTACCTAGGGGTGCACATGGTTCAGTTTGGACCGGTTCTGGGGTGAAACCGGAACCGAATCATTCCTAACGGTTCTGGGAAATTTGGAACCGGAACTGGACCGTTGGCACCCTAGAACCGAACCGGAACCGAACCGTTAAAACCGGTTCGGTTCCGGATCAGTTCCACGGTTCTGGGCTTTTTATAATCTAGCCCAATTACATGTTTAATTTTATTATCTAGCCCATGTCGATTCATATTGTAGTCCATTTGATGAATGGTTTAGATATTGTATAAGGTATGCAAAAATACATTTATGAAAATAATTAAATGGTGCATTATAAACCATAAATCATGAGTCAAATATGGAAACAATCAAAGAATTCTTGGTTCGGTTCCAAGTTCGGTTACAAGTTCGGTTCCACGGTTTGGTTCTACGGATCGGATCCACGGTTTGATTATACGAATCGGTTCACGATTCGATTCAGTTCTACATATCCCCAAACCGAGAACTGAACCGATGTTAACGGTTCTTTTATTTTTGGAACCGGAACCAATGCACTCTAGTTAAATGTGCACCCCTAGTGGTACCAGTTCCATATATATATATATATATATATATATATAAATGGTACTTGATAGATGCTACTTGGTATAACTAATTTTAATTCTAAAATTGTATATTATTTTACAAACATAGTTCCAAACTGTTCCATATTAACATATATGTTTGTCAAATAAGGTTAAAATTCGTACAAAATCAAATTATTATTTTATATCCGGTCATTTTTTATTTTTATTTTAAAAAAGAAATTTGTTGTATCCAAACAGTTCCAAAAGGTTTTTTAAAATGGAGTCAGAATTCAATGTTAGTTATGCACCTTTAAAAAAAAAAAATGAACAGTGACTCTTTGAACATTTGCACGGGATAGTTGTATGGCAATCTAGACCATCCAAATCGTTGTCCTAACTATAGATTGAGGATGAAAGAAAATTTGCACTAAGAAGATATATTAACCATATGGTGGCGTGCGTGTGTGTGGCGTGAGTGTGTGGGGGTGTGTGTGCGTGTGTTATTAAAAAAAAAAAAAAAAAACCATATGTTTTTTTTGCCTTTTATTCACTCACTATTTTACTTTTAACCATATTTCTGACCCATTAATTGGATGGTTAGCATTGCTTGATCAGTGTGACCCTAGAGATATGCTCCATCCACATTGGGACCCACAATTTAGATGGTCTTGTTAGTTGTACATCAGTATCACATGTGAGGATGGGTTCCCACACAAGTGTAGCAATAGACCGAGTTGCCCGCCAACCAGAGAAGGCTGACTAGAGCTGTACATGAGTTGAACCCCGTTGAGCTTGGCCCAGCTCACATAGAAACCCAATGCCCATGGATAAAGAAAGACCGTTTCAACGTAAAAAAACAATAAAAGCTAGAGCAAGCTCGACTCGGCTTAACTAGTAGCTAACCCCATCTTGAATTTGGCTTGGCTCATGTCAGTTCTCAAGCCTCAACCCCATCTTGAATTCGGCTTGGCTCAATAGCTTTGGCTAATTTAACCTGAGTTCGAGTCTATACAACATTTTCTCAAACATTAAGTGCATCTTTAATTTTTTACATTATGTGAAACACTCGGCAATCAACATTAAAATATGAGGGTAATCTTTTAATGTAAAGTTTTTTTTTTTTGTAATGATTTGTTTCGTATCCATTGTTTCCTCGCCGCCAGCCAATCCCACGGAAACGTTTGCACCTGAAACAGTTCTTCATTGAGTCATTTCATCAAGCACTCGGGAGCAGCTTCAATATCAAAATTACAGAGTTACTAGCCAATTTGATCCGAGTTTATTCAAGTCAAGGTTTGATCCGAGTCGAGTCAAGCTCTTGGAAGCTTGAACTTGGCTCAAAATTCTCTAAAGCTCTAAAAATCAGCTCGACTTAGTCCGAATCCAATTTCAAGCCGCGGGGAGTCGAGCGAGCTAACTGAGCTAACTCAACTGGTGTACAGCTGGCTGACACAGCTGTGGGCTTGGCTTGGCCTGCTCAGTGCTGTCGGTCCTTGCAAGCATGATCCGATCAGTTGTAGGTCGGGCTTTGGATCAAGCCATTTTAGCCCGGCCCGACCTTTTATCCAACAAAAATGCATTCCAATCCCCAATTGGGTAACCCATTTGCCTTGATTGTAGACCGTTCGTTTCATTCATCGAAACCATCTATTTTTTGTGCTTATGTGGACCGCATGATCACAGACAGATTAAGAACATTCAAGTGAGAAAATATGGATTTTATCAATTTCAAACCAGATCGGGTCGATTAAGGCCTGGGCCCGACTAATCTTTTCGGGTTTTCAGTCTGGGGCAGTTGTGGTAGGCCCATGCCAGACTTGGGCCTTGGGTCTTAGTTATCGAGCTTGGCTCTGGGCCAGAAACAACCCGGCCCATTGCTACCCTATTCCAACGATTTTCAGATGCTGATAGCCCTCAAAAATATCATGGAGATCTTACATTATCCTTCACTGGAGGATATGCATGGGAAATCAACGGTCAGGTTCGGTCGGGTCCTAGAGTAACAAAACCTGTATGACTGGGTTTGGATATTATAGGTCGGGTCTTTGTTTTCGAGGACCCTAGCCGGATTTCATCGATCTGTGTAACCCCCTTGAGCAACCACCAGATCTCCGGCCTTTGGTTTTCAGCTATGTTCACGTCGGGTCCGGTCAAATAAACGGATTTACATCGTCAGACCCACCCATTGGATGGATTAGATTGCACAGACGTGTGCAACTTGGACACGTGTGATGTGTAAACCCTAGTTCAACGGGTTGGACCACAAAATACCGAGTGTGCTACATCCAACCCTTCCAATAGGTTCGTCCCACCACGTGGATTGTCTTCTGATAAAAATAAAAATAAAAATAAACATCCCCATCCACTCATTAGTTGGGCTAAACCATAGAAAACAATGTCTAGCCACTGATAAATCTCAAAATACAAGTGTGGTCCACTCAATGATTGGATGTCATTTATTTTTGTACAAGGTGATCCTGATGATGGGCCCAGCCAGTTAGATGGGTTGGATGTCATATACACAAGAAAGGATGGAAATTATCCACTGTACGGACTGTAACACGTTGTCCAACCAGTTTGGCCTAGTGACCTTTTCTGTAGTACAGACTAAAACCATTTTTTACACAATACCACCTCACTAACATGGTATTTACATCCCCATACCTTTTAAATTAACTATACATTAAGTTACTTCATTAACTAAGTTGATTACACGTAACTTGATTAATGAGATAGCTTAACGAAAGTTAATTTAAATAAGACTAGGATAAACATATCATATTAATGAGGTAGTATAACCTAAGAATCCTTGAGGGGTCATTTGGATGCTAAAAAGTCCTTAAGTTGTGAAGGGATAACTGAGGTTGTTTGAATACATGTATTTGCCTGTAAAAGTTTTACAAGTTGTAAACTGATAATAACTTTTAGTCATAATCTGAAATTAAAAAAAAACTATGTTTTATATTATAGATTAAAAAAAATTTACAACTAAAAAGGCATTATACATGTTAGAACACAATGATTAATATACACTCATGATATGTGGGGCCCACCATAATATGTTTGATACATCCAATGTATCTATCATGTACTCCGCTTGATGCTTTCTTGTGACCCTAAAAAGCAACTCGTACAATACCAAATGGACCACATGAAGGAAGGATGGGACGCCCACCATTTAAAACTTTTAAATTACATTTGGGGCCTATTATGATGGGTGGAAGACATCCAATATGTCTAGTGTGCGCATGCTTTAATGCCCTCTTAAAGTCTTAAAAAATATTATCTTTCTTACATGATTTTTATAAATTTTAAAAGGTTCATTGTGCAAGCTCTCTTATATGAATACCTAATTTATTCATCGTAAATACTATGCAAGCGAGTAAATGAAATAGTATATAAACTGATTACACTTTAAACTCTTTTTTAGGAGTAATGTGTTTAGAGCTTTTAAAAATTAAAAAAAAAAAAATTTATAGGCATCCAAACAACCTCTAATTTTTATGCAGGGCAGAATGTACATTCGATTGTACTTTTTCCGATACTCATCTCTCACACATGTGGCAACGTGTGATCCATGTAAAAAGTGTGATCTGCTTTTCAGACGGGACCCACTCTGTAGATATCTTTTATTCAAAATTCAGACAATCTGGTAATCAGAGAAGAAATGGACGTTTAGGAACATTGATCAATGGTCCACATTCAATCTAGTTACCCACTGATGATCCCACAACCCGGAATTTCATGTCAAGGCCCCTAAACAGTGGGACCCATCTGATGGGCCGCTTAGATCTCCCACTTGCATGCTGCATTGCCGTGCATCACCGAGTGGGAAAAAGGTGCACTTAGCACTCCTTGAGGAGCGAGTACAGAATCCCACTCATCGTAATACAAAATGGCCCGTGGACGTGGACCCAACACCAGCTAACTAGCTGGCGTCAAAGATCTGTCGGGCCCAACATGATGCATGTGTTTAATCCACGCCATCCATCCAGTTTTCCAGCTTATTTTAGGGTATGAGACCAAAAATGAGGTAGACACAAATCACAGGTGGACCACACAGCAGGTAAACAGTGTTGATTGAACATCCACCATTAAAAAATTCCTATATCCACTGTAATGTTTATTTTCCATCCAACCCATTGATAAGGTCACACAGACATAGATGAAGGGAAACCACAAATATCAGCTCTATACAAAACTTCTGTGGTCCCCAAAAAAATTTCAACAATAAGCATTCAATCCCCACTGTTTCCTGCGGCAGGGTCCACCTGAGAAATGGGTCTGCCTCATTTTTGGGCTCATGCCTTAAACTGAGCCGGAAAAATGGATGGACGGATCCGATAAAACATATACATCATGGTGGAGCCCACGGAGCTTTGACATCAGAAAGCTGGCTGATGTTCGGGTCACTAGCCAAACCGCGTCTGTGGCCACAGCTACCTGGCCAAAAATTCCCAACCGCTTAAACCGCATCCGGGCCATCCACCCATTTTAACAGGTCCGGGTCCAATTTTTTGGGACCAGTCAGGTAATCAGGTCAGACCTGTGTCTCAGCTTTTGGGACCCGATTATATTCGGGTGCAGTCATATGCAGGTCAGGGCCATAAACTAGGATCCGATTAAAATCGGGTCAGGTGGAATCAGGTGAATATGTATCTTTCATTCTAGCAGTACAATAAGGTTTCATAATCCACAGGCGTTAAGGAAGCCTATTTACACCCCATGCATGTGTCAAAGTGGCACAGGTTTGTGTGATCTAAACCCATCCATCAAATGGGCCTGGCCATGTAAATGTTCTTTACGACCCAAAACACCAATAGATAGATGCAGAGAGAGAGAGAGAGAGAGAGAGAGAGAGAGAGAGAGAGAGAGAGAGAGAGAGAGAGAGAGAGAGAGAGAGAGAGAGAGAGAGAGAGAGAGAGAGAGAGAGAGAGAGAGAGAGAGAGAGAGGAGCATGGTTGTAGTAACATTAATAGTAAATGATGATTTTTACACATTGTGTGTATATAATAAAATTTCCCTTGCAAACCTTAATGGGCTGGGGTAGGTCTGATTCAGATTGGCCTGATTAGCTGTCATATAGGGTAGAAACCCAGCCCAGTTGAGCAATGGGCCTGAATTCAAGCCTGATAATGCCCAGCATGAGCCATTGGTAACTTGTGAACAACGTCCCATGCATAAATACGTGGCAGAATCATGCTCACACTTTTTTGACTTTTTCTATCTATTAATTCTAATTTGATTTGATTGAAATGTGGAGATGACTCAAATACAAAAATATATATAACTTAGAGTTGCACTGTCCAAATAAAGCTTGAAATCTATAGTCAGCTAAAAACTATAGAATCGCTTAATTCGGAGAATCGAAAGGTTTTCTAACTCAAGTAACTCCATCAATTGGTCTATGACAGTAAATTCTAGATAAGAGCCTCGGTTACGAAAAAGGAAGCAGTAAAGCACCATTTTCTGCCTGTGCAGTGTATGGTATCTATTTTACCAGACTACATAGTTTTTAAGAAAATTTAAGAAAACTTTCAATGTTGCATAAATCAAGTCATACTTCACAGGCTTTCTAAGGCTTGGGTAAGCAAAATAGAAGAGCACTTAAGGCAGTAGCAAAATAAAGAAAGCAAGCAGGGTTAAGCCATACTTTGCAGGCATTTTAGAGCCCAAGTTGATAATATTGGGCAATATATATATATATATATATATATATATATATATATATATATATATAAAAGGAAGAAACAGTAGTAGAATAAAGAGAGCACACAGTTTTAAGCCATACTTTGCGAGCTTGGTGGGACCAAGGTAGTCAAAGCATGAAAGGAAATGAAAGCAACAAAAGATGTGAGTTGGTGCAAACATTGTTGGTGCATAGGGAATGTGTAGAGTGGAATATGGCCTGATTCGATATATAAGAAGGAAAATGGAAAATTGAGCATCTTTTTTTGTCAAAAGTGACGGTCAAATGTCCTAAATTCTAACCCTACTTACTTACTTTAGTGTTATTTTTGACTTCTCAATTGAAAGAGGTGAACAAAGAATACTTCTCAAGACGGCAAAGGTTCAACGTGACTACCAGTAGCTTTGGAGAAAGAGGATCGGTCTGTCACTGAATTGATATTCAGAATTTGTTTGGACGGAGCTTCTATAGTTGTCCGTCTCCTCCGAAACTTATTGTCTCTCAGATTGCTCTCTATACTCCTCTCTCTTCCTTGGACCCCTTTTTTCTCTAGCCACTCAGGAGCTGCTTAAATAGGCAAATGGTGTCCCGTGCATCGTGACCAGATAGAGCAATTGGAGCTTCATAGGGCTACCGTGGCGAATTTGTTTGGCTGTTGTAGGCCTAGAAATGGTGGTTGGACCACCGTATTCATGGATACAGATTTACTACCTTTGTATCTGGGCAAAGCACTTATTTAAATTTGTGCACGGTTTGTAGGTGAACTTGGGCTAGTACACCACATGCTCTGTCACTTGTACGCCCTAATCTTGGTTGATCCAATCTAGTGGACATCTCCGAGGCGTACTCTTAATTGTACAACTGCCTCGGTTGACGATTAATCAAATTAAATGACTGGGTTTTGATTTATCTACAATGGGGTATCTACAACTCTAATTGTTTAAATGGAATGTTACAAAAAATTACCTATTTAAAAAGGTTTTGAGTAAAACATTATATCAATTTAAGCCTAGATTTAAGTTTATAGTACATTTAACATGGGACCCATAATTTGAAATATTTAACTTGAATTAATTGAATGCCATGTATGTAGCATCCGAGTAATTTCTTATTGCCTACATATCATCCATCACACTTTAGAGAATCTGAGTTTTTCTCTACAGAAAAGAAAACATGCATCCAAGGGCTAGAGTATTCTCTGACTTTAGATTTTGAATGAAAAACGCTCAGTTATCTCTCCTATATGTCTAACAGGATTACTTATTTTGGCACTTACCAAAGCAAATCTGTGATGACACATGTCCTTCTGATCAGATCATTCAAAATGGCATGTTTGCCCTCCAAGTTGCTAAACTTTACCGAAAAACAAGGCCAGCCTCTATAAATAGTGGCCTACCCTCTCATTTAAAGGTGGCAACATAAGAGAAAATGATAAAGTCTTGCATGAGTGAGAGTAAGAGTATGATTGTTGTACAACACAACTTCGATTTTCGTAGTGCATTACCAGTAGTGAATCGTAGGGATATATCATATAATGCGACTTATAGCGACGAGGACATCTATGACGACTTTGTCTGACGACCAGTTCATGGAGGAAATCGTTTAGATTGTGTTGAAAGAGACTATCGAGATAAAGCCGAACTTTCTAATTTTAATAGATTATTATGTATAGAAGATTTCCTTGACTGGCCCGTCGAAGTTGAAATATATTTCGATTACATGGATGTGGCAGAGCATAAAAAGATGAAGTTGGTAGCCTTCAAATTAAAATCCGGTGCTTTTGTATGGTAGGAATAATTACAACTCTCAAGTGCCCAACAAAACAAGTCACCCATCTCATTATGGTCATGGATGAAATGCCTTCTTCAATCATAATTCCTCCCTAGTGATTACGAGTAGGTATTGTTCCAGCGATACCAAAATTGCTAACAGGAAAATCGAACCGTCACATATTACACTGAAAAATTTCAACGGTTGACAACATGAAACAATCTATCAAAAACAGAATGACAAAAGGTAGCACGATTTATAGGTGCGTTACGATCAGCGATTCAAGACCGAGTTCAAATGCACCAAGTCAGGACCGTGGATGAAGTAGTTAAGTTGGCAGGTAGGGCAGAAACACAGCTCGTGAGAGTTCCTATTTAGCCTTACCCTTCAACTCGACGCCCCCATGACGGGTCCTACTTAGGATTAAGAACTGATATAAGGAAAAGAACTAGTAGCAGGACATCCTCAACCTTTTGCAACCAGTGGGAGAAGTCCATCTAGGCTTCAACGCCCCACAACCTACTTGACCATTAACAAAGGGGCACTGAAGGTGAGGCCGCAGAAAAAGACCCTGGCTTAGATGAAGATGAACAAGCCATTAAAGAATGAGCACATGGTGAAGAATGGATGGGCGATGATCGTAGCGAATCTCTAGTCGTAAGGCGATTAATGTACACTTCACGGAAAGAATTACATCCACAGAGACATAATATATTCCGTACGCGGTGTACCGTCAACGGCAAGGTTCGTAATGTAATCATAAACAATAGTAGTAACGAAAATATCATTTCAAAAGTGATGGTGGATAAGTTGTTACTACTTGTGACAAAACATCATTCCACTTACTCAATTGGCAGGATTAAAATGGTAAACGAGACCAAGGTAACTGAACAATGCACTATCTCGTTTTCAATTAGTAAAATTTATAAAGATCAAATACTTTGTGACATAGTAGATATGAAAGCATGACATATGCTACTCAGTCGACCATGGTTTAATAGTTAGTAACATTTCATATATTAACACACTGCATTTGTCTATCTTTTCTTTTCTTTTTTTTTCTTTTTTTTCTTTTTTTTTTTTTTTGGTAGCTACTATCTCTTCCAAACATATCTTAGATTGAGATATTGCGATCTCCTTAATGTAATTTGAGTGAGTTGTGCCATATTGGTTAGTTTATGATATTATTAGTAAGCAGCTAGTTAATTAGTATAAGGCTTTCTGAAAACTCAAAAATTTCTAAAAATTTCTAAATCCCATAAAGTTGGGACTGCACGTAAGTGTAGATGGTTGAGGGCGTCTAACCTCTTCTTTCACTACTCCCAAGGTCTTACCTAGAATCTTAGTCATATACCTTATCTAGGATTCATCTTATGTTGCGGAGTCTCCAATTTTCTACCCAACATGATTATGCAAGTATACCTATCATAAAATACCGGCCTTTATTCTGGTAACAATGACTCCAAGTCTTTTAAACATACCATTCCAAGTCCACTATATCGATGACTCCAAGGCTTTTGAACATACTATTCCAAGTCCACTATGTCCATCCAAGATCAAGCCGGTAAAAAGGAAGAGAAGCATCACCACGATAATTTTTTTGGTGCGTGTGGGCACGCCGAACGACATCCACAACTATCATAGCCTCTATTTTATTTTCTTGTATGGCCATTTAAATATCCTCCTACAAATACCCTCAATGTTTGGAATTCCTTGCATTAACACATCTGCACACTCCTAGAATTCTCTCTTAATTCTATCTTCCAATGAAAAATATCCAATGGTCCTATCACAATTTAGTCAGTTTTATTTAAGTTAAAGTATTCCACATGTGTAATATAATCAGTACCTGCATATCAAGCATCATATGCAAACCAAGTATCATATAACTCTGCTTATCATTAGAGTGCCTTCGGTAGATGCATTACACTTGGCTGTGCCTTACTATCATACGTGAAATTCACTCCAACAACTAAGTGGGTCACCTCATGTTAGACCCAAGGCCCAAAAATCAGCCCCATCCATGATTTATGTGGACCACACGATGGGGAAATGTGTACAGGGCAATGCTTCTTCTCCAAAAATGTTTCCCTTGCATATCCCATATGAATTAAGTACGTACCTATTTTTTGGTCCCAAACCTAAATTTGGATATGTCATCTAATGGTTGGAGTGGATTTTGCCCCTGAGCCTACATGGGATTATATACATATGATGCTTGGAGTGGATCTCACATATAGGTCATGATGGCCTTATAGAAGGTGTGGGCCTCCTAAAATTCTCATTCTTTTAATATGACATTCACCCGTGATGTGTTCGTGAAGTATGGACCATGAGATGTATAACCTCACACTCAGTTCAGGGCCAAAAATATCAGGCTGACAAGTGATTTAGTGGGCCACATTAAAGGGAAAACAATTGGGAGAGGTCTACCCTTGATTTTTACCAAGCCTAACGTTATGATTTTATGAAATCCACTCCACCCATTAGATGCCTCACGAAAACAAAAAATGTGAGCCCCAAAATTCAAACTAATCTGTGATTCAAGTAGTCAACACCAAGGGAAGTAGCTTGGAAGCTCAGCCTTGCCTTTTACACTTTTTCCAATCATGTGGTCCACCTTAATTACAGATGGAACTGAGTTTTGGGCCCTCGCGTAACAGGGAGCGACTCACCTGGTAGTCAGGGTAGATTTCATATAAATATCACAGTTGGGCCTACCCAAGCTGTAGGTAGTTTATTGATACATTTTCTTAAAAAGCATCAAAATGTATAATCTATATAATGTAGGTTGGTTTATGTCAAATTCCCCACTCCCCAAACCTCAGAGTTTGTGCTGAACTGACCTTAAAAAGGACCCAACCCGACTACAATTCCAATGCAGAAGGTGGTCTACATCTTCTAGTGGTGCAGAAGGTGGTCTACATCTTCTAGTAACAAATCATCAAAAATCCAAATCAAAAATCTCAACCAGATCATCAAAAATCCAAGCAGAGTAACAAATCGAAAATCCCAACCAAATCATCAAAAATCCAAGCAGAGTAACAAATCAAAAATCCCAACCAGATCATAAAAAATCCTAGTAACAAAATCAATAATCCCAACCAGATCATCAAAATTCCCAACCAGTAATAAATCAAAAATCCCAAAATTCAGGGAGTAACAAATCCAAAATCCAAGCAGTAACAAATCAAAAATCCCAACCAAATCCCTATTCATCATCACAACCCCCTCTCACCCTTTCCCTCTGTATATCATCATCATCACTGGGAGGAGTTGTGGATGACTTTTCGAGCCATGCCACATGAACAGACAAAAGAAAGATTCAACTTGTCTCCCCGGAGAATGATGACCTTCCAGGAACTGTCACATGAACAGGTCCACAGAAGTTCCATCTCTTCTCCTACAGTGGTAATTTTTAATACCTGCACAAAACAAATAGGAAAATAATATAGGAAAAAAATCAAAACCAGCAAGTAAGATATGATTAAGTAAGACATACATCTCTCGATTGTCTAACTGCTGTTGAAGAGGTCTGCAATAAATCAAAACAATATTAAAATCACACCATTCCGTTGGACGTAGGCCCGTGAGGCCCACTAATGAGCAATCACTAGTGGTGGGTCCCACAAGTTTAGGCTTCTACCGGCCTTTTTCCTTTCCTGTTATATTTAAAATTCAACTTTGAATTTGATTTACGATAGGAGATAGGATAGGACCGGATGATATGGTCTCATCCGATCTCTCATTCATTTCCTATAGGATGAGACTCTCTCTCCCGTGACATTTCATAAGTAATACCGAGAGTATATAGAAGAAGATACAGTGTGCACAGTAGTCTGTCCATTTGGCTTGTCCTTGGGACAATCTAATCCATAGATCGCAATCCGGTACCACTATATACCGTAGGATCAGAGGTGTGAATAGATCCATCTGCTCCAGTAGTAGATAGGCAGGCCGTTGGAGCGTTAATCTTCTGCTTTGTGAGGGTTCCAAAACTTGTGTAATAGGGGTCCTAACCCTATCTAGTAGGTGGAATCCTCGATTCTTTATCTAATAGGGGTCCTGACTAAATTCCTATTGTCCTCCTGGATAGTGAGCACTTGATATGGTCAATCATGGTTGGGACCAACAGAGATTGGGGCCTAGATATATGTCAAGGATTTTCTCGGAGAGATGGTTTCCACAATTTCGTTTGGGTCTAATGTGGGGGGTCCCATTATCTTTTATAAGGCCTTGTTTGGGATCATGGAAATGAGAACATGAATTTGATAAATCCATGAACTTGTCAAATTCATGAATTGGCATTGGATTTGAATTTAACAAATCCCAAACCACAAGTTAGGAATCAAGCTACATACCCATAGATTTCGGAGCATTAATTGCAATGAATTAGCTCTTACTACTTTTAAGAAAGTCTCTCACTTTGTGGATTTGCAAAGTCTTTAATGTTTTTTGCAGATTTGGACTTTACCCCAAACCCATCATTTTATCGGGTGTAGACTTGCAAATCCACATATTTGTCAAATCCCAAACTAAAAACAAACAGCGGCTTTTTGAAATCCATGTATTTCCCAAATCCCTCACCCCAAACAGGGCCTGGGGCGGGGGGGATCTATTTCGGTATAACCTAACCATGTTGGTATTATGCAAACCAGTTATCTCCTAATTTTAGAGCCAGGATGTTTAGGCTTTCAGAGCTTCATGAAATTGGATTATTTGGTTGGCTAAGATATTTTTCTGATGCATTTCCATAGGATTGGCTTTTCTTTCCTTTTGGAGTTGGGAAGGTTTTTTGGAGGTTGGGGGCTTTCTTTAAAAGAATGCTTATGAAAACTGCCTTATTCCATCATTACAAATCGGAGGCTAGGACCAGACATTTCCAAGGGAGGTGGTTCCATCAAAAGCATTCTCCACAGCTATCACCTGTGATTAACTCAAAACCATCCGAGCACTCAGCACACATGGCTTCGAATCTGAATGGATGAAATATATGAGTCTTTTTGGAACCAGCACTAAAGATATTGCACAATCAAATATTGAAAAATCCCAACCGAAACTCCAATCGGTACCCCTTTGTCTACAACAAGCATTAGGCCACTAACCAAATGGTGTCCAGACATCATCCACCAAGAACCTTTTTTTTTTTTTCCTTTGTTGTTTATTCTTTTTATTTTGCTCCTTCTCTAGGTGCAATTTAGCATTCATCTTTATAAATCTCTCAACCAAACAACAGATTTATGAGTTTCAGGATCTGTGACTTCTAGTTCACAATGTTGACCAATCCAAGAGCCAACAATCCACAATTGAGCATCCCCAAGATTTGTACCTTTCCTTATGACAGGAAAATCTTGCTGTCCAAACATCCCCTTAGGGTTAACTATTTAAAACAATAACTCCCCATGTAGATATAGAAGTTGTCATTTTTTAAAAAAAATCTTTTTTCACATTTCATGATTTTAAATGAGTTTTATTCAGTTCATGTTTTTGCCATTATTTTGAAGAAAAGGAAAACACTGTTCTATACTTATCCCTCATCATTTTTCTTTTTCTTTTTACAATTTTGTGGTATAAAACAGTTTCACTAACTATGGTTAGGGATCGTGGAAGGATCACACCACAGAGATCTTCTTGATGGGAGATTCCTAAATAAGATTGTCAAAAAGAAATAAAACTGTACACAATCAACTGAAGAAGGCCCAAGATATGGTGCTGGGATGTTGAATCAGGAGTTTCTTAGTGCGGCCTATATGATTATCTGTATCAAAGAGCTGTGGGCCCCACTCTTGCAATGACAAAACATGAGTACACTGTGCATTCTATTGTTGGGTTGAGGATCCTTTAGTCGATACTGTTGATGCCTATACTACATTGATCCAGAATGCTACTCTGACAGGTTCAACTGTGGATGGAGCATGTGCCGACAATGGTTCTAGTCATATCTAATCTTGGGGTTTTAACTGTGGACTGCCATTTTTTCTTCGTTTTTCTGCAGGCCCACCAATCAAAGGGTTAGGACCATCCAATAATGGAGATAATGGGGCATGGTCGATCCATGTCGGATGAAAGGACTGGGTCATGAAACATTCAAACCACAGTGCTTACAAGCACACTGATAATTGTTCCAGTGATTTTCCTATTCTGAGGTTTTTCTCAGGATATTATATGGAAAATCTTGCTAAAAAATTAAAATTATTTATTATGAATTAATAAATAGTGCTAAAAAAATTTAAATATATATGTAATGAATTACTTAGAATTCTAATTAAGTTCCAGGCTAATATCTTTTTGCCGATCGAAAAAAAAAGTCCAGTTTAATACCAACATAATTTTGTAATAAAATTGCAAAAAATTGAAATTTCCAATTCTCACAATACTAATGCAATAATACCACCTGATTGATCTTTTGCAAAAATATCACGAGATTTTCAAAATTTCAGCAATATTTGTCACAGTGCTCGCAAATAACAACTCCAAAACAAGCACATGAAAGAAGATGAAATGAGGAAAGTTCTTTGTTACATGACAACCATAATGAAAAAAAAAAAAAGCATCAAAATAATACAAATTCAACTATCAAGAGGCTCCAAGACTGTTGAGGACGACGATAATGATTACAAAATGCAAGTAATTAATTACAATTTATTAATTAATAGGTAGGACCTTCTTGACGATCCCATCGCTCAGGGCCGCAATCTGGGAATCGAGGGCCTTGATTGTATCCTCCTTCTGCCGCTCGAGGTTCTGCAGCGCCTCAGCTAGCTCAGCCTCCACCTTCTTCCTCCCTTCTGCCAGCTTCAGCTCAAGCTCCTGCGACGTCTCTTTCTTCATCTTATTAAGGGCGGCGGAGATCTCAGCCCTCGCAGCCTTCATCACAGCAGCCGCCTGATCCTCCAGCTGCTTCACCTCCCCTGAGGTGTCCTTAACGCTGTTCAGCTTCTCACGGATCGCAGCATCCCTCTCGTCCATGAACTTGCCGAGAGGCGTGTAGTAGATCTTGTCGAGCGCCACCATCAGCAGCAGGAACTCAGCCATGATGACCGGGAGGGTGAGGTTGAAGTCGAAGAGAGCAGCTTTCTCGATCTCGGCCGCCAGCGACGGGGACGCTGCAAGGAAGAAGCCGCCTGCCGCTGTAGTGATCGCCACGGCAGTTGATTTCAGGGAGGGGATGGTGAGGGGCTTCTTGGTGGGGATTGAAATCAACGGTGCTGATTGACACTGTTTGGTCAGGCCCGCGCCCATCGTGGGAACTAGGGTTTTCGAGAAGGAAGATGCCATCGCCATCGAATTCGCCATCTCTCTCTCTCTCTCTCTCTCTCTCTCTCTCTCTCTCTCTCTCTCTCTCTCTCTCCAGCGATTGGGGTTTTGTGGAAAGGAAGAGAGATAAAGAGAGGGAAAAACAGAGCAATAGAAATCAAAATCCGTTTCTCGTTATCGGTTTCTATCCTCTGCCACACATGCCTTCGTTTTGTATCCATCGCGAGATTAGGTCGAGCGTGTGTATCTCCAGCCACTGGGGCCCACAAGATAAGATTTTCTGATGATCTGAACCGTTCATATTATTTTTACTACTATAAATTAATATATTATACTATATTTTCACAGTTCAGAAGTGATTTTAATCTTTTATTTTTGTATTTGACTAGGAGCCATTGAAATTTTTATTTTCCTTGTTCGGAATTCATCTATAGATAGTGGTGGCAACGATCATCTGTTCGGTATAATTTTGTAAGCGTGGCCTTCGTAGTACGGATTCCACATTGTGGATGGCTCTGATTAGATGAACACTCAACATGTAGGCTCCAGTGATCAACAACAGGCCTTAGAAGCTTCATCGCGAAGTTGGCAAAATGAACTTAGGCCTTTAGTCTTGAGCAGCGATGCGATGCTCATACTCTGTCAAGAGCCTGTTTTTGGCCGGGCGGATTAAGAGGGAACTGACGGATGAGATGGTAAAATTCTGGGATACGCCAAACGAGCCAAACAGACCGGATGAACTTGTCCCGAGATATAGCAAACCCATGGATCTTAAACCAATCCACTAACATCACCATCATTACTTTAAAATTGATCCGATCCCTCCTAATCCTTCAATCGTGCTGGGGCGTGTTTTGTTGGACGGATTGGAAGGTAAAACCCGGGATATGCCGGGCGTGACAAACAGACTCGGTGAACTTGACCCCGGATATAACAATTCCATGGATCTTAAACCAATCCACTGACACCACCATCAGGACCTTAAAATCCCTCCCATCCCTTCTAATCCCATGGGATCCGTCCCGCCAAACAGGCCCTAAAAGTTCTCAATGCACGTGTTGTGAAAAACATTGATTAAAACTATTTTAAAATAAAATATTTATATTTATAATCAAAGATTTTGTTTTAAAAATTATGGCATTTTTAGCATTGTTAGGAATAGTTCCATATAGAAAAAAGCGAAGAAAAATTATGTCTATACGTGGGGTGTCAAGTACCTTATTATTTGCTTGGTTGGTCCGTGGAATATCTCATGCTCCGGCTCAGTGAGAGGGTGTAGGTGTGTGAGGTGGTGTGATTGTAGAGGCACTACTGGCACACTTCGCAAGTGCGCATTGTGTCACAAATAGGTCACTCCTTTGCAACCTTATATGAACCAGTGCGACATGAAATATGGGTCAGATGGCTGGTGTAAGCGAGTGGTTTGAATGAGACCAGTGTGATTTTTATAAAGGCAGGAAACTAGTAGTTGAAAAGAGGTATAACTGCTCATGTAACATTAATCTAGACCATGCAGCATGTGGCTTGCCCAACGGTCATAAAACGGCAACCCAATGAGTCTAAATGTCTAGCATGCAGCAATTGTTGTCTCACATGCAAAACGGTCAGAAGCTGTCAAGTTTCTTACCAACGGTCATATAACAGTCACATTGAGTTATGACCCTAAACCAAAACGGTTAGCAACCATGGCCTACATAAACATTGCATGAGTGGTTCATTGGACAGCATTCAAACCCATTCTCACTTACAACCCAACAAAAAGAGCAACTGCGTACTCTAATCTTTTAGTAAGGTTCATACAAATCTTAGCCAGAAGACCTTAAGAAACAGACCAAAGCAGGGGTGTAAATTTTCTAATCTTCTTTCTAAAGTTGGGATTTTTCTTTTGTTTTTCTGCTACACAAATTTGTGTATACAAAATTTCATTCTTGGTTCTTTATATTTGCTCAATGCATAACCACATTTAGGCTCATCACGTCCTAGAAGCAGTTTGCCTATAATCTATCAACATTCTCAACTACTTAGGTCGGATCAAGCATGGGTTGACCCTCGTTCCAACCCAACCAACCGAGTTGTTGTACTAGATATATAGACTATGCTTACAAATTGAAAATTGAATATATCGAAGTATGAAATTCAGTGAGTTCTCCAATCCAGATCAAGGACCAATGGAATCATGGTTAAGCGAAGCACTCAAATTCTAAATTCTATTCAATCCCAATGATCTCAATGCCCACCCTAATCATGCTGAAGATTGAGATCTACCAAAATTAGAAAATGATATTAGTGAATTCACTGTTTTGCACGAGTAGAGGATCGATGTATTGAGCTCGAACCTACTATAACCATCTGTTTGTGATAGATCGAACACTAGAAATAAAAAATTGCACCATACTTTAACTAACGGGAAACAAATTATGGGTCCCAGTTTAGGTGTATTCTGAACCAAGGATTACACTTCGTTGATCGACGGACCACAAAGGTGGACATTGATCGGACGTTTAAAAGTGAAATATCCAACAGTTCTACTTCAACACACAAGTGGCCACCTGCATAATTCAAGTTAATATATACACGCATGTATAATTTCTGACAGCCTGCACATCAAGCGTCATAGGTAACCAGAGTATCAAATAACTCCACTCAACATAGCACCCTGATCCATAGCTCAAGTGGGAGACTGAGTGAAAGATACCTCGTTTCAACACTGAGGTCTTAGCATCGATCCCTAGTGGGGGTGGCTAACAGTGTAGTGTTGTGTACGAACAAGCCAACTAAAAAAAAAAAAAAAAAAACTCCACTCAACATAGACTACATGCTAAAGAGAGGTGCTCCAGAGCTCTCAAAGCATCATAACGGTGCTCTTAGTTGCATTGGGACACTTACACATTGATCTAGACTGTTCATTAGGTCCAGTGCACGTGGTTTCATGGGCTCACATGTAAACATCACGCCAATGCTACAAATATTAACACTTGATCACTGGCCTTAATACAGACGGTCAAGATCGTTTCCACAAAACTAGGTCACATAAATAATTTGGTCCATCCATTTGTTGGGGAGAATCTTGGATTGCTTACGACTATAAAGAGTTTCTTTTGTTAGGCAATTGTAACACCCCATCAATTGCTTGGAAAAAAAAAAAAGGATGGCTCCAAAAAATAAGGCCAAGACAAGGATAGATTGGATCATCCGATCAGTGTAATGTTTGCATGGTTGGCCGTGAAATGTGTTCTGGACTTAATGAACGGTTCAGATCAATTGATTGAACTGCCAAACTTAACATATGCAGCTAGGAGCACTCTCTAGTGATCTGAGAACACTGGTGCATTTCTCCTCGTTAGGTATAGGTAGGAAATTAAAAATTAGAGACGGACGGTAGGGCTCTGTGGGGCCCACCGTGATGTGTTTGATCCAAGCCGTCCATCCACTTTGAAAGATCATTTTAGTGCATGAGCCCAGAAAGGAGTAAGAACGAAGGCTTGAGTGGACCACACTACGGGAAGCAGTGGAAACAATGACCCCACCATTGAAACCTCCACAGGGCCCACCGTGATGTTTATTTGACATCCAACCTGTTCATAAGGTCACATATATACCTGGATGAAAGGAAAACATAAATATCAGCTTGACCGAAAACTTCCGTGGTCAGCGGCCCCCAAGAGGTTTTCAGCTGTAGGAATTTAATCCCCACTGTTTCTTGTGGTGCAGTTCTAGAACCTGAGCACTCCATCTGCCTCATTTTTGGGCTCATCACCTAAAATGCTTTTTTTTTTTTTTTTTTTTTTTTTCAAAATAAATGGACTGCATGGATAAAACCACATACATCATGGTGGGCCCCATAGAGCGCCTACGAGACCATCCATTTCTAGCTAGGTCCTGGTGGGGTAGTATCCAATCCCAGCCCATGGACAAGGGAGCAGATTAGGTGCGGTCCATCTTGATGTATGTATACTACATCCATGGCATCCATCCGTTTTACCATATCATTTTTGGGAATGAGCCCAAAATGAAGCAGATAAAAATCTCAGGTGGACCACACTATAGGAAATAATGGTGATTGAACGCTCCACCATTAAAAACTTCCTAGGGCCTATCATAAAGTTTCTGTAATGTTTATTTGTCATCCAACCAGTTGATAAGGTCACACAAACCTGGATAAAGAGAAAAAACAAATATCAGCTTGATCCAAACACAATAACTTTTTAATGGTCAATCACCACTGTTTCCTATGGTATGGCCCACCTGAAACTTGGATCTGCTTCATTTTTTGGGCTCGTTCCCTAAATTAATCTGGAAAAACAGATGGACAGCATAGATGTAGAAAACATACATCAAGGTGGAACCCACGGTAAGGGCCGCACCTAATCCACTACCCATAAATAAATGGATGGGATCTGGACCCACTAGCCTAGACCCAATCCAGACCCAGGCCATGCATTAATGGATCAGGTCCGTGGCTGAAATCGAGGCCCAATGATCGTAGGGGTTGGATTTCAAATTCCCCTAGACCAACCCGACCCATCATTAGCATCATATAATTCTACCGAACAAAGAAAAACAAAAACAAAGGCCAGAAAATCTTCAAACATGGGCATTTGTATTTTCCTGTAAAGCTATTATTTGACATCATAAATAACAAGATTGATTATGGTACGAAGAAACTTTGATATTCATCATCAAAGAACTCTAGAATGGACCACATAGCAATGGAGAAATGCTAATCTAACAGAGACTTACCGACATGAGTTCCCATGGGGACACATTGGCAGATGAGCACATGACCAGGAGAAATTCATCCAAATGATCCACTGTATATAAGCGCCGCCCATAAATCACGAAACTAGGGCAACCTGTACTTAATTTCAGGAATAAAAAATAAAAGGTCACTTTCCATTTGGGCCCATTTTGGATCAAGCCGTTTCATCAAAGAGGCTTGACTTTAGGGCCATAACCCATGTTTGATGGAGATCACCAGAGGGGTCATCGACCAGATCTTGTACACATCCACAACGTATTCTCATGGGAACTCATGCAATGAGTCAGTGTGCAAGTATCATTCTCCCTAACTTACAGTTTCCACAAGGCTCTAGAACAAGCATTTCAGGGTTGAGGAGAGCTCCCCGCATCGTCACGGCTGTCAACCGGTACACTAACCACAGGAATATCTAAGCTGCTTCCCTCTGCTTCTGGGGAGATCTCCTTTACATCAGCTATCCTTGCATCTGTCGTTTGAACATCACTCCATTCATTGTCAGCGATCCCAGATTCCGGGACTGATCTTGATCTTGAAATGCTCAAACAAGCTTTGTCCACATCATCCTCTGACGAGTCCACGCGCTTTGTCAATGGGAGGGTAGTATTGGCCCCCGAGCATGACTCAGTTTTCTCTTCGAAAACCTGTTTTCCACTGCTCTGCTGTCTGTAGACAATAAAATCATAAAAGGTTAAGTGCGTCCAGAGCTAAGCGGGAAGGACAAAGTTTTTTTTTTGAAAGGCAACAAAGATTCATTAAAACTAAAAGGGCAGAAAACAGACCGCTGAGATAGCGAACTGAGAACTGCCAAAAAGAAGGAAAACTTGCAGAAAAGAGAGAGAGAGAGAGAGAGAGAGAGAGAAGAAAAAACAAACAAAAAGAAAACAGAGGGAAGCCCAGCAGCAGAGAGCACAAAAAAAACACGCAGCTACGTGATGCTAGGGTGGATGCCAGTGAGAAGATAAATGTGGCTGATGTTAGCTGAAATGCAGGCCCAATCAGAGAGGAAATGCTGTATTCTCTTGATCACATAGACGACAGAGTGGGACTCATCTCTAAAACAGCAAGAATTTCTTTCTTCCCAGATGGCCCACCAAGCAGCAAGAAGAGTGGTTCTCCAAGCCGCGGATCTGTTCTTTCCCAGGGAGACTCCATGCCACGCCGCAAGAACGCTGTTTGTGGAATTTGGGAAGGACCAGGAAATGTTGAAATTGGACAGGATAGTCGACCAGACCATATTGAGAAGGGCAATGCACGAACAGGTGGTCCGTCGTTTCTTCGTTTGACAGGCAGCAGACGCAAATATTCGTTAATATCATTCCTCTTTTCCTCAGGTTATCGATAGTGAGCACTTTAATCTTTCCAACCAGCCACCCAAAGACAGCGATCTTTGGAGGAACCTTGTATTTCCAGACCTTTGCAGTAATCACCTGCTCTGAAATTTCTGCCTTCTTATTGAGAAAACGGTACAAAGATTTAACCGAGAACAAACCCTTGCTGTCAAGGGACCACACGAGCTTATCATGCTGCTTCGGATCAGGATGGCAGTTCCCTATCCGCTGAAGAAGGTTCACATAAGAGTCAACTTCCCAGTCATGCAGATTTCTCCTACAGGGAGGATTCCAGGCCACGACATTTCCTTGGAAGGAGTAACATTTGGCCACAGAGAGAAGCGGGTTTGGGGCTAGCCTATAAATATCTGGAAATTCATCTTTTAACGCTTGGGGACCCACCCAAATATCCTCCCAAAAACATATTTTGCTCCCTTTCCCCATGGAGAAACGACATTGACTCTGCACCTCTCTATGGCATGATATAATTCCTCTCCAAACAGCAAAAGCGTTGCTATTTGACACGCCCTTTGTCCACCAGCCTTCAGCCAATTTCCCATATTTACATTTGATCAACCTTTTCCATAGGGTCTCTTCTTCTGCTCCAAGTCGCCGCCACCATTCACCAAGGAGGGCACGATTCATACCTTTGAGAGTTCTAATTCCAGCACCCCTGTCTTGAAATTGTTTGCACACATCTTTCCAAGCAACCAAATGAAACTTCTTTTTGTCCTCACTACCATTCCATAGAAAATTCCAACTGAGCTTCTCAGGGATATTTAAAATCTTTGCCGGACATCCAAAAAGGGACATGAAGTATAAGGGGAGATTTGAGAGCGCCACTTTTATCAAGGTTAGCTGGCCCCCAAGCGAGAGATATTTACATTTCCACCTTGCAAGACAGAGTTTGAACTGATCGATGATTTTGTCCCAAAACACCATCGGAGGCTTGTCAATACATAGGGGAAGACCGACAAAAGTTGTAGGGAGGCTGCCTGGGGTATAGCTGAAAAAATCAGCAAAACGACAAGTCTCGGACTCGCTAATATTGACATCAATCATTGTCGACTTGGTTAGATTAACTTTAAGGCCTGAAACCGCTTCAAAACAACGGATAGTTGTACGAAGATTACCCACTTTGTCCCAATCGGCTTCGCAAAACAGGAGCGTATCGTCTACATATTGGATATGAGAAATGGGGTGATCCATATCTTTAATCTGAAAACCTCCTATAATGCCTTCCGCCTGCCCTTTTCTCAACATACGCGAAAAAGCCTCGACCACGATAAGGAAAAGGAATGGGGATAGAGGATCTCTGCCTAAGCCCTCTAGAACTTCCGAAAAAACCTTTTGGAGATCCGTTGATAAGGACCAAAAATATAGCTGAGCCGACACAAGCCTTTATCCACTTTAACCGTCTGGCACCGAATCCCATCAGCTTTAACATATACATAAGGAAATTCCAATCAACGTGATCATAGGCCTTCTCTAGATCAAGTTTGCATAAGATTCCTCTTGACCCGGATTTATGACTGGAGTGCAGAACTTCAACAGCCATGAGAGCACTGTCTATAATTTGCCTACCCTGAATGAAGGCACTTCGGTGGTGAGATATAATCTTGTCCATAACTCCTTGAAGGTGGTTGGCGAGAACTTTTGCGATAATTTTGTACGAATTCCCGAGAAGACTGATAGGCCTGAAATTATGAAGAGAGTCAGCCCCCTACACCTTCGAGATGAGGGCGATGAAAGTAGCTCCAAGAGCATTTGACAGATGGCCTCTTTCATAAAATTCATTAACAAAATCGAAGATGTCCCCCTGCAACAACTCCCAGAAATGCTGAAAAAATAAGATAGGAAAGCCATCTGGCCCCGGGGCTTTGTCCCCTGCCAGCGACTGAATTGCGAATTTAACATCATCAGGAGAGAACCCAGCTTCCAGGGTGGCAGCGTCCAGCTCAGAAATCTAGTCCATAGGCAAGAGGTCCAGATTGGGCCTCTGATGGGTATTTGACTTGAGAAGATTGGAGAAGAAAGAGATGACCTCATCTGATATCAGCTGCTTGTCTTCAGTGTACTCCCCGTTTATCAAAAGATAGTTTATCTTATTAGCTCTTGCCCGAGCACTCGCAATAGCATGAAAATAGCGAGTGTTTTTATCGCCTTCCTTTATCCAATTGCACATAGCCTTTTGCCTCCAAGAAATCTCCTCCTCTAGAACTCTAGCTGAGTACGCATTAATAAGCTCAACACGTCTGGACCACGTAATATTGTCTATTGGAACATCTTCGTTTGCGACATCAATGGAGTGGATTTGCCCCAAAATGTCTTCGGTTTCTGCTTGTCGTTTGAACAAGAAAATTCAATTTCCAAGCTTTAAGTTCGATCTTTAACAGGCTCAACTTTTTACATAGTCTAAAACCTGCATAGCCATCGATCTACATCTCCTTCCACCAATTAGAGAAAAGATTGTCGAATCCCTCAATCTTCAGCCACGAGATATCGAACCGAAACGACTTAGGGCCCCAATTTTCCTCTTCCCTAGAGAGCAGAATCGGCGAGTGATCAGACGTAGGCCGAGGTAGAGACGTCTGCATAACATTCGGAAAAGCTTTAATCCAATCCACTGAAACCAAAAAACAATCTAACCTTGCAAGGGTGAGCCAAGAACGCAGATTTGACCAGGTAAATCTGGATCCGGACAACGGGATATCTAGCAACTCATGATCATCAATCCAGCGAGAAAAAGACCGCATCACAGCAGAAACTCTACCAGGCTAAGAGTGCCCCTCCACATACCGCGTGATATTAAAATCACCACCGATACACCACGGGCCATCGAATATTTCCCTAGCAGCGTGAAGATCCTTCCAGAAATCACTTCTCCTGTCAGCATGGTTGGGACCATAGACCGAAGAAATGAGAAAAGAAGAATTGGATCCAATTTGATTTAGGACCACAGAAACCGAGAACTCTCCAATCCGACTGCGCTCCATCGACCAAACCTCCGAATTCCAGGCAATAAGAATTCCACCCGCATTGCCTGCCGCATTTGAAACCTCCCGCTTGACATTTTTTAACTTTCCAAAGCGAGTTCAAGAGCTGAGCCGAAAAATCATGGGCCTTAGTTTCCTGAAAGCATATGATGTCAGCTTTACTCTTTCCCGTGATATCTTTTATCAAGCAACGCTTCTTCTTGGACCCCACACCTCTAACATTCCATGACAGAATTTTCATCTTGGCACCGATCTTCCCCTACGAACACCACGGATAGAACCTTCCGCGGACTCGAAATAATGACCAGGGCTTAACTGGAGGCTCTGCAACTCTCTGTTTCTGATTGGCTTGGCGTGGAATTTTCTTGGAGGTTTGTGACATTTCAGAGGCTTGCCACGAGCTTCGATGCAATGGAAGAGGGCCAAAAAATCTTCAGGATGGTCTCCAAAAGAGAGACCTAAGGCTCTGTCGATGTGGTCCATAGCATCTCTGATCCATCGTTTTTTCTGGATGGAGTCCGCCAGTTCTGTTCTCGTGGCCGCAACCTTCATCTCCGTTTCTTAAAAGTTGAAGGTTGAATGTAAGGGAAGGACAAAGTTGAAGCCGGGTTACTTGGAATTGTAAGACAATGGTAAGTCTGGTTCAATGTACATGTGGCATACACGGACATCAATCCTGACCATCCAAATTGTGCATGCCATTGTGGATGGAGCACAACCAGAAAATCAAAGTGACTGAACAATCCTTGCCATCCAATGGGCAGCTATTAGATTAATGGTTAAAATTAAAGGTAAGCTGTCCAGAATCAACTGGCAAAATCAGATGTCAGATAATCCCATCAGTTTTGACTCTTCGCTGAGCCACAAATGGGACCATGAATTGGATGCTCTGGATGGCCGTGTGTAATGCCACATACAATTTATTTTTTACTTTCGGAAGATGACCTTTATAAAAAAAAAAAAAAAACCTACAAAGGAGACGTGAAAGGCAGAACAGGAATTGACCTTCTCATCACTATCCCCGCAAGCCAACACTACTGAAAAGGTGAAAAATAAAAAGGGCCCAATCAGCAAAACACCAGTTAACTTGGGGCAACAAAATTCCCACTCTAAACACCTTAAAAGATCTACAATACAATACCTGCAAAACTCTGGCCTTATTAGGGGCCCAACTAATGATCATATACTCGATTCTTCTTTTCAACAATTCATCCACGGTAGCTTTATTGTCAAAAACCCAGCTATTCCTTCCAAATTCCCTGAAGGATTCCAAAGAACACCATATTCCAAATAGTGTTCTTGCATCCCCTAAAAGGCCCATTGTGCCATTCTGACTATAACTCTCCAGTTGATGCCATTCAAGTCCAATTCAACCCGAATCTCAAAAAGCGCAAATTTGTCTTGCCACCATGCAAGGAATGAACAAGTGATCAACAGGTTCCTCGTCCGTTTTGAACATAATGCATCTATTTGGCATAATAAAATTCTGCTTCTTAAGATTATCCCAATTTTGTGGGACTCCCTACCCAAACAGAGACTTAGCAAATTCCAAGGATAGAAGAAGTTTATACAGGCCCAAGAGAACAACCGAGTCCCCTTCAACAACCAAAGGCCCAGACAAGTTGAAGAAAAGTCCCATTTTCTGAGAGCTGAAGCATCCGCTTTCGAAATATTTCCACTACAAGTGCGGACCCAAAACCAATCCCCGAACCATGCATTTGCATCTCCAATCATTACTACTGTACCAGACGCAGATTTCCAAGAGACGGCTCGTCAGAGAGGAGCTTCCAAAACCCTTTATGAGGAGATTAACACTTCAGTTCTGAAGAGAATAAAGCTTCTTCACTATTAATCACAAAAAGATGTGATCCCAAAACCCCACTAGAATTCGAATGTGAGAATAGTCATTTCATGATACTGCCATTTAACTATTTCTATATTTCCCTAGGTAGGGGATGAAACATTGTTGAGAATGTGATTGTTCCTCTCCTTCAAAATCTCCTAAAATAAAGCAAGAGGAAACATCCCCCATGACAATCTCCCTCTTTTCTCCAAAAGGGCCTCCCAACACAAACACTTCACTAATTCCCTAAGAGATCTTACAAACTTAGTGGTAGGATCCTTCTAACTAGCTCCCGCTCCCGTTTCAAATCACGCTTCGGACTCAAACTCCTGTTCCTGCTTCCTAACCATTTATACTTGATAACATTTTGATACAAACGCTTTCTTGCTCCTGCTCCAAAATCTCAACACTTTGCTTCATGCTTCGTGCAACTATAACACTTTCACTTCCCTGCTTTTCCTGAATCCTCCATGACAATCTCCCTCTTTCTTTCAAAGAGCTTCCTCCCAACGTATTAAAACTCCCCCAAGAGATCTCAGGAACCTAGTTGTATGGTACTTGTAACTAGGTGCCACTCCCACTCTGAATCATGCTTGCACTCCTGCTCTTGCTTCCTAGCCATTTGGTAACATTTTGAAACAAACATTTCCTTGCCCATGCTCCTGAATTGTTTGCCACTCCTCTTCATGCTCCATGCAACTATACTAAGAAATTCCAAATTGATGGAGAATGTAACCAGAAATTTTCCTTGCTTCACAATAATGAATGAAAAGATGGTGAATACTTACCTCTGATTTGCACATAAAACAGATAATGGGAAGCATGTGCTCCCTATGTCGGTGATTATCTAGAGTTAAGATTTTTCACAACCATAGTGGTTCGGATGGCCTTTCCCAATAGATTGGTTTGGGTGGTTCAAATAGAACAGAATTGGAAGCAATGCTCACAAGCATAAAGCTTATTAACTCATTTTCTGGTGGTCATTTGGCACGAGGAGTTTCGGGAAGTGTTATTTCTTGGGTTTCATCCTCTTGTAGTGCCCCGTGGAAAAGAAAGTTTTGCTGTAAACAAAATTATTGATAAGGCTAATGTGGGGCAAACTGTTTTTGCAGGGGACTAGGGAGGCAAACTGGATGGTTGATCCCCAGCTCAAAGAAGTGGCATCTCAAGGCTATCACTTGTAATTGGCCATTGCTATCCATTATCTTGATGGATAGCTAGCCTCTGTTATCCTTTGTGTTATTTTCTTTCCTTGATAGAAAATTCTATCGAAGAAGAAAAAGAATAATTTTCTTGACCATGGAAGTTCATGTAAAAGCTTCCACTCTAGGAGGCACATGTTTTTGCCACACCAATGCATATGGACAACACTTCCTACTAGCTGATGTGGCATTAAAGAAAGATAATAGATGAGACTCATCAACTAGGGCTTCTTCTCCACACCCTACTATCTTCCCCCTCAACTGGCATGTAGACCTCAACAGGAATGTGGACCATCAGCATCTTCTCTACATTACCATTGTTCCCATACTTGTGTGGCCTACACCAACCAGATTAGTTCAGTGGCCCCTGAAAAATGCACAGCTCGAAGGTCTCACACAAGACAGGTTGGCAGGTGTAGGTTTCAGCAACGATATGCATATCCATCACCAAGGAGGGGGGGAGGCCAATTACATGCATGATGATTGAGATAATCAATGAGCACATGAAATGTGTTAATGCCGTCTAGCTATGGAAAAATATGGGAGGTCGAAGGTGGACAACAAAAATTGACCATACAAAATCAAATCATTGCAAGAGTAAATCTACCTAGAGGGGTCAAAAGGTAACCTTTGAACTTGTGTTTGCAGCATATTCACATATGCTAGAAGCTCTCCCTTCTCTTTTGCAGCAGTTGATTCTTTCTCCGCAGCATCCTTTAGCTTAGCTTCAGCAGCTGCCTCCGAGACCCTGGCCCTCTCTTCAGCTCTAACAACAGCTCCTTCCAATATTACCACACGTTCTCGAGCTTTTGCAAGCTCAGAACGCCACATGTGTGCTTCTTGAAAGGCAGAATCTCTTTGCTTCAACAGCTGTTCTCTCTCTTTACTTAGAGCCATCACTTGTTCTTCAGATGCTCTCAACTGTAAATTTAACAATGAAAGCCAACAGTAATTGACAAGGTCAAAATGCAAAATTTATTTTAGCTTTCTTAATCAAGTAAGGACTAGCACATCGCACTTTAAAATTGTCTTAATCAGAGCTTATAGAAAAGCCATATGCAGATTGAAGCTGAAATTGTGTTAATTAGTTAATGGAACATTAAAGAATAATACAGATACATCTGCTCACCTGACTGCTTAGACCAAATTCATGCAATAATACACTTGAATGCCTCCATGAAAATGCATCATAGGATTACCCTTTTACTGAAATCTGCTCAAAAGTGATTTAGACGAAACTGAATTTTGCCAAGCCCATGTCTACCTGTCAACATGTGGCCATCCAGGTGGACCTGGCACAGGCATAGGTCATCCAAGCTGTGAATCAACTGAACCTCTCTATGTAAATCATCTTGCCCAAAAATCAAGACAGCAAATTCTTCCTGTAGGGGCCACAGTTATGATAACAATGGACGGTTTAAAGAAACTGCCAGCAATGCACATTCAACTTCCGCTTGTAACTTGTCGGATGTGCAGAAGTGCATGATCTTTGGGCCACTAGGCACACCAGATGCACAGCACAGTTGTCCCAAAACATGAACTAGGCAACCACATGGAGCTTTATGTGGAGAAGTGCATTGAGCAATGCAAAACTCTGATACCATATGCAACCTTCTCAGAAACCTAATAGCTTCACTAGCAATCTGAGGCATCATTTATTTGATGCAAATCAGCGTTTTAAATAGCTTCGCCATGTAGCGTAGCTTAGCCTTAAGCTTATAAAGATAGCTTTAGTCAAATGTAGCCTATGCCATATGCTAATTTGCATACACTAAACACTACATAGACTATGTTACACGCTACGTAATTCACATTACAAGATATTTTTCAAATACTACATTAAAATCAATTAATGCTTTCAATGATTTGTTACGTCTTTCTATTTTCAATAAAAATTAGTTAATCTTTTCAACGTTTTTAGCAAAATAATACAAGTAATAATATAAAATCAGTTCCATTGCTCTTTCTTTACCTCAACTGGAGATGTGCCTCTAAAGTTTTATGTAATTGTTGCATACCAATGAAACTAAAGGGAATGGGACAACGTTGGGGCAATCAAGGATAACATGTCCATACAATGAGCATAGTGAAAATGAGGATGTTGAGATTAATGAGTGGTGCTAATCACAAACTCCTAACCAACAGCACCACAGGCTTCTCTACTATGTCCTTTATGAATGGCTCTTCGAGATACAATCAGATTCTGATGGCTCCAAAAGACATGGAGACTATGGCCTTCCGCACCCCAATCGGCATCCTTTGAGACAAAGTTATTCCTTTCAGCCTCAAGAATGCCGGTGCGACCTATCAACGTGTCATGCCCACACAAGGATAAATTGCAAGGCTCTTCCATCCCTAGGATCACCTTCGACAACCGTGGCGTATACAGCTACCAGACGTGATGCAGCACAACAAACCTAGGTCGATAGACTCAATCCCCAGTGGAGTCGCCATTTTTGTTCATAACAAAATGTCTTTTGTTGGTTAGGATTTGATATTGGAATGACATAAATGGTTACCATCCATTTGCAAGGACATGCGAGTCATGCACCCAAAACATGCCATACCTAGTGGCTTTCATTAATCTAGGAACAAGTTACATTCCGGGTTGTAGTCTGCTACAGGCCCTAAATTACATCCTTGGGGAAAATCCTTGATTGAAAGGTAAAACTAAAGGAAACTTCAATGTAACAGAATAGCATAATAAACCCTAATCTACAATCTTTTGTTTTCAAAGTGTTTGGATCATCAATCAGGTTGGGGAGACTCAGAATAGCCTTAGCATACACCAGTGTGGTCAGTATAGCAATGCCCTGGGTCTCAAATGCTAGAGATGAAGCAGAGATCATCGCTCTAATGCTCATCATTTGGTGAAGGGACCCCCTGTGCCTAATGCAAACACTGCAACAGGTCTGCAACCTGGCGCAGGGAGTGAGGCTAGGAGAGTGACTGGTCTCGAGTTATGACGCCCATGGTTCTTGAACACAAGTTAAGTGCTCCGCATTTCAGTGCAGATGCCGCAATAGATCTGCACTTAGGTACAGAGCCCTATCCTTTGGGCGCCTGGCGCATAGCGCCATGGCTTCCCCTTAGACGTTTAGCACATGGCACAAGGCCCTCCCTCTATGGGGAGTGAGAGCATTAAAGCATGTGAGGCTCAACTTGATGAGCATTTGCACCAGAATTCCCTTGTAATCCGAGAGTCTAAAGTTCAGTCTGAATGTATCTGAATGTCTCTCCTCAAAATAAGTGCAAGGGGGTATTTATAATCCTATGGTACATGGATTTCTCACCCGAGAGGCAACGGACATGTGGCGCCTCACGATTGGACAGCAAAATGCGCGAGATTTGTTGATCATGGCCCTAGAACCTGCCTTCACAGGCTTTGCTGAAGGGCCCGCTCCTTGGAGCGTGATGCCAATGATGGTTTGTTGGCACAGGTGAAATGAGGATGAATTGGATAGGCACGAAGGTGCTGTTAGACACGTGAAGGCCCATTTTATAAGAGTCCAAAACTCGATGTCAACAAGTGGCAAGACAAGGAAAGATAGAATTAGAATTTAGAAATGAATGTATTTAGGGGAACCTAAGAGTAGCACCAAGTGGAAACAAGATGAAAGAAAGTAAACTTAGATGGTTTGGTCATGTGCAACAACTATCAAGAACTGCACTTAAGGGTGTCGGTTGAAGTTGAAGGCTCTAAAAGGCAAGAGGAGGCCAAAAGGACGATGGTGGAGGTAATAAGAAAAGTCTTTAAGACCCATGGTTTAATTGAGGATATGGTCCGTGATAGAGTCGAATGGCAGGACAGAATTCGTATTGCTAACCCCAATTAGATGGGGTAAGGCTTAGGTGACGGTGATGATGATGATGATTATGATTATGATGAAGCCATTTGCCAAACCTGATTAGTATTGAGGTTTAAATTCGTACATCGAAAAAAACTTGGGAGGTTCTCCTAAAAATTAACAAAGCAAGAAATCATTTCCAGAATAGAAGTGCAGTTCCAAAGAACAACTATAGAAAGTGAGCCAAACAGGCATCTGAACAAAGTATGATCATTAATCCATTGCCAAGATCTTTCCTAGAAGAAAAATTTTGAAATGAAAAAACATGGGAAAGAAAATAGGTCGAGGTTTTATTGATGCTCCCTCAGAATAAACAGTATCTTTTGTTCAGCCAATAAACAGTACAAAGGAGTCTGTCTGCCTTTCAGAGATCCAGCCCAAACGATCTCCTCATCAGATGATGTTAGTTTTCCAATTAGTAGCCTGCAAATGGCAGCTTTATCCAACAGCCTACATTTAACAGGAAACAATCAACCAGTGTTATGGCCGAGATTATCCAGTGTCAGAGATTATTTATGACTGCTGGCTGAGAAACAGACTCCATTGTAAATGACGGAGCACATCAGATTGCAACCACCCTTAACCTTAATGACCATACAATAATACATGAAGTGGCCATTCCCAAGCTAGAACCAAAGTTTTTGTGGAAACATATTGGCACCTTCAACATGGATGACTCCAGCTGCTTCTGTGTTTCCTTGGTTAAGCGTTCAATTTCTGCACACGCAATTCTCCGCTCTTCATCCATTGCATGAGCTGCAGATGCTGCAGCCTCTGCAGCTTCAGCTGTATCAGATAATTTATCTGCAATCTCCCTTATTGTTGAATCACGAGCACGAAGTTCTCTTGCCAACTGCTGTAATTCCTCATCCTTGACCCGAAGAGTCTCCTGCAGAACAAATATAATAGGCCCACAGCATGAAAAGAAGAACTATTTCAACACAGTTTTTCCGATACAGCTAGAGAGAAGTTGATGGTTCTCGTATGTGTGCACGAGGAATGATCATACATGATGTATAATATGCCAATGACACAATTAATTGCATTGACATGTGGCCAGTGTTTTAAATAGCAATAGCGTGTTGCACAGCGTTCAGCCTTTGTAGCGTGTAGAGGAAGTAGCATAGTGCGCTACACAATACTTCTATTTTTAATTTCAATTAAGGAAAAATATGATAAATGGCAAAGAGAAAAATGATATGTATGTATGTATGAACCTTTGTAGCGTGTAGAGGAAGTAGCGTAAGATGATTCACTTTTTCAAGTATACACATGTTCAAACAAGTTATTAATTATCATTTATCAAAAGAAAATCCACATATATAAACCAAATCAAATCATTATCAACTTTCTAAGCAAACCACTCTAATTAACAATGTCTAATTGAAACCACAAGTATGATAAGAAATTAAAATCCCACAAGTTGAGAGTATTAAGTACAAAATACAAAATACTACTATCATTTATAATAATTATAAATATATTTTTCTTTTATAAATAAAAACCGTAGCGTACGCTACAGCCCCTATACCACGCAAGGTATTCCGTATTGGTAACCGTAGCCGTAACAGTTACCAACATTACCGATATGGGTATCGGCTGTTATGGCCGATACGGGGTCTAACGACCGTTACGACCCCCGTAACGGTTGAAAATTTTCTTTTGCCCAAAAAATTCTGAAAAAAAAAATCTAGAATATCAATAATAATGTAAATATTTCAAATATGTATTCATTTTTTGTTTTGAACATGTTTATGGTAGTGTAACGGTCCACCCTTTAGTGAGAGTGTTGCATCAGCCTATCTAGTGAATTGATTAATATGATTATGTCTCTAATGTTTACACATCACAATCAAGCATTATAACTAGAAATCAGAAAAAGACATAAATACTGCTTTTTCAATTTTTAAAAAAAAAGGCCCTCAGAGAATATATTTGCTCAAATCACTTCAATCCACAATTTTAATCTTAAAAGCTATAGTAAGAGTAGTCAAAATCTGTTGTAAAATGATATAGGAGAGTTTTTGGAATGAGAAAGTGAAAAAGAGGATCAAAATGAATTTAAATAGAAAAAAAAAAAGTGATAATTTTTCAACCGTTATGGGATTAACGGTCGTTATGCTCTGTAATGGCCTTTACGGCCACCCCTTTCACCCCCGTATCGCATAACGGTCATGGCCGTTACCTATACATATCACCGTATCGGCCTTTACAGGCGTATCACAACGGATATGGAACACCTTGGTACCACGCTACATGGGATTTACACTATTTGCTAATGCTACGTAGCGTCGTAGCTACACTACGAATGCTATTCAAAACACTAAATAGGGCAAGTTCAAGACAGACAGCCAATGATCTGGAAAGTTAATTTGTTCCAACCAACTCCTAGCAGGGCAAGATTTTTTATTTACTTTTTTTAAATCACAATGACTGGGCAATCCCAACCATCCAATCAGTAGGAAACAAAATGGTCAGTCAAGATAACTACGAGAAAAATAGATCCAATCATCAACATGAATTCCCCAAGGAGTCCCACCTTGGATTGCTAACGATTCAGGACCACATTGGGCAAACGATGCTAACCACCCAATCTATGGCTCTGTAAAAAGACAGCTGTAGAAAAAATGACCATCACTCAGATGATCAGGAATTGAGGATCAACATCTAGTGTAGTTTTTCATCTCTCCTGCCATGAGCAGGCTGTAATGACAGGATGGTCGATATATGTATGTGAATGTATTTATAAGCAACGACTTTAGTAACAGGAGAAAAACGAAACACATATCCATAAAGGTAGTGGATAAGGTGTATCAGGCAACTTGAAATCAGCATGTTTGAATGACACCTCAATATCCATGTCTAACACAGCCACCAGGTTCAGGTCCAAGTACCATAGATGGCAAACACGCTTGATGTAATGAGTAAATAAAATCAACGCAATAGACAACATTGAGAGATGTGTATGGCTGCAAACTTCAAGGTATAGAGCTTCATAGACAGGAAGATAAAGATTCTGAATTTCTAGTAATTATACACCTTCATGATTGTCAGATCATCCAGTTGGCCATCATTTGTCTTGTTTGTGACCAAACCCAAAGCTGCTCTCATAGATATCCTCATCGCAGCTTCAATTTCTTTGGAAGATTCCATCGCTGTTGAGTTGGCAGCGGCAACCACAGTAGCAACAGTTCCCAGTTTTGCAGAACCATTCCCAGTCAGAGAGTTCACGGCCTCTTTGTGAGCCCTTAGTACCAACTGTGTTGCACTGGTTGAGAGAGAGGGAAGTAAGATAAATGTGAAACAGATTACAATATGTTCATTACTACACTTTAGTGTTCAAAAGTACTCCAAGAAGCAAAACTGCAATAATTTTGAGAACATGAAACAAAAAGTATATAATGACTATGAGAGTGATAATATTCAAGAAATAAGATGAGAGAATTATATGATATTCAAGAATGACAGGTGCATGCGCATGCACCACATTGTTCAAGGCTTCCAAATGCAGTCGTGTGTGGATTACTGTTACTAAGAAAATGTAATATGCAACAGAATGTCTATTTAGAAGATAGGCCATAATTTTCATTTGGTTCTTTTCTATTTTATGAAAAGTTTCATTGAGAAGAAAGAACACTTAATCATAGGCGGCTTACACCTTACCTAATAGAAAAATATTCTGAAGGAAACTCATTTTCTAAAAAGATAATCCACAACATCATTAGCATCCATGGAATATGACAATTCACAGACCTCCAAGCCTCTAGCAGTCTAGCCACATTCATGATCCCAACGATGATGCTTGATGATTTCCACAATCCTGGATTTCCTCCTCAAAAACAAGAAACGACATTGAAGGAGTCGAGACTCAACTATAGACTTACCTGACAAAGATGATCTAAAAGCCTGCATTTCTAAAAGTGCCCTCAACTCTGACCAGGAAATAAATACCAATTTCAATACTCCCATCTTGAGCCACACCACTAATGCCAATCAACCTCTGCTCATGCAACGAACACCCGCAAAAGTTTGAGCCGTAATTTTCATTAGTGATCTTCCTCTTGCCTCCAACTCCTCAATTTCTAATCGTGTGCCCATCTCACGTGTTAACACTTAACACAGCAAAGCGCCTTCCTCATTACCTTGAAAAAACAAAAACTCCTTCCTCATTATTGCATACAAAGATCTGGACACTATCCTTCCAAATTCTCCACATAACTGTAAAGAGAAGAAATGTCCACAAAAATAAAGCCCTTGTTACTAAAAGGGGCACTCGACCACCCTTGATCCAATTCTATCTTAGCTGGAAATATTCAACTTACCCTTAAAAGGTTAATGAGAAACTCCTCGCTCAGAGAACTGCTAAAGATGATTGAAGAGATGGTTAGCCAATCCAACACACCATGATCATGCCCTCAGGCAAACTCTTCCTATTGTTGAGATAAGCCCACATGAGTATTTATCTGCCAATGTCATCGTCCAACAAAAATCTCCACTCAAGGACAAGTGGGAGCACTGTCATACTTCTGCTAGAGGTGATGGGCTTCCACCAACAATTAAGCAAACATGAAAATAGAAAAGGATTTGCATGAAATCACTGGAGATCCAAAACATAAACACTTCTATCTACTCATCTAACCAACCAAAAGCTTCACTGGAGAATGGATCTTAGCTTCCTGCATGACAACCCACACTTACATAACATCCCATATGAATATGATAACCTCATTTCTACCAACTGAACTAAGGCACCAAAACACTGATCTGATATTCCTTCAAGTTTCTCCCAAAGAATGGACATCGCAATGGAATAAACTACTCTTTCATAACACTCCCATATGAGAGAGAGAGGGTCATTCCTGCCCAATGACCCCCCAAACCTGATAAAAAGAGGAATAAACAGAACCTAGGGGAGGGTTGGTGAGGAACCATCCCAAAACCCACACAGACACCCAATTACAATAAGGAAACACAATCACCCATGGTAACTGGCCTTTCACGAAAGTGAAGCCTAATCGCCAAAGAGATTTCTTTGTTCTGGGCCCTGTATGAGATCATCTAACTAGATTCTGCCTTACTGTTGAAGTAGCAATTATGTCATTCTCTCTATACAGACCATAGAGCAGCCAAACAATTACAGACACCAACAAACCTTTTTTTCTGGCTATACCTCCAGTCTATGATACTATCTCCTCTCCCACTGAGCCAGGCATGACCCAGCAAACGCCAAACAGAGAAAGTCTGACCACTTCTTCAGTACAAATGTACATATGATGTGTGGCCTGGGTGAACCAAGTTGCTGGTAATCTTGTGCACAGGTAAACCACAGCTAGGTATTAGTATAATATGGCAGAGAAATTAAACAATATTCATTTTCAATTCAAAACATTAGGTGGTTCAGAATTTTATGTCAAGATGGCTATGGAACACAAGTAGCGACTTCACTATGATTAATGTGTTCCCCAGAACACAGGTATGTTGATTGCATTGGCTTCACAAATAGGTTCAGGTGAACAAAGTACAGTTTAGAAAACAAACTCGTGGAGCTTCCAATGAAATTCATCAAGTGAAAAAGTGTACAAGAAATGTCCTGAAAGAAATAAAAATAAAAATTGTTCTTCAGTGACGTCACTTGAGATGTGCTTTAAACTTCTAATCCACTGCCAAACCTCACTGATCTTATCCATTCACATACTTAAACATGAAGAATAAAACAACGAAAACACTATTGTTTCCTATGGATTGAAGATCCACAAACAATCAGCCTTATAGGGGTAAGAAAGGGGGGAAAACAAAAACATAGCAAGGAAAGACGCCACTAATAACTCATGAAAAATACCAAAGGCAAACAGAACTCGACGCCATCTTACAAATGTACTTGTTCCTACAGCATAACACCAAGTGAAAGCTCCATAAGCTTACTGTAAAGTGGATACCCAAGCTCTAGTAGCACCAGGAGTTTCTGCGCAAAGATAGTACTCCTTTTTCTGTGGAGTCCCAATATCTGGTGGGCTTTGTTAAAGGAATTCATGATAAGAATTAGTCTGAAAGTTGTTGAAAAAATATAAAAGCCTAAGGAACCAAAACTAAACTCTCCTCTAGTGCCAAAATAAACTTAATGAGTTGCAGCACGTGGATACAAAAGCAGCAGCCATCATACTTCGGCAGTCCACTGTAGCATGCAAAAAAAGGATACAAGTTCAGCAAGCATCCAAGGCAGTTAAATGTCTAACAATAGAAATTGGGTAAAAAGTATCAATCTTACTGAAAGTTCACAGGAGAAACAGTGACTGTGCTATTTGAATCAAATTCGATGGTTCCCTTGATAACTGCCTCATTTCTCCGAGTCCTAAAGCACGCAAATGATAGAGAGAATTGTGGTGAGTATAATGCTAATAAATCATTGCTAGAAACAGAGGTTTTTTCCATGAAATATGTCAGATAGTGTACTTGTATTCCATTTTCCCAGTGGTAGGATCCAAGATCACCCATCGCTCGTTCCATTTCCTCAGCTGTTTAAAAAATAGAAGCAACTACCAATGAGGAACTGCAAGCAATGAAGATAAGAAATGTCCCAAAAATGTATTACAGTAGAAGTCAAAACCAATCATAGCTCCTAATTGGTAATGAAATACCAGGGCTAGTTTTGAACAAGACAGTTCTCCGTGTTGCAGGACCAATTGTTCACACATAACACATGGTTTTGTGCTTTTTGTCATCGTTTTGTGCTTTTTGTCATCGTAATCAGAAACTTAAGAGGCTAACATTATACATCATACTTAATTATTTCATTAACAGGTTCAATTTGGGTCTATATCACCAGCAAGATCCTAGACGACTGAACTGTTTTGGGTGAAACTAACTATTTGGTTATCTAGACCGTTCACCAGTGGCCTCCTTGTAGACAGGACATTCCAAAATCTCCCCTATTGGCTGATACAGACTGTCCAATTGGTCCCCCATTTTCCTGTTAAATGTAGATAATTGGCTGCAGCCATCCATCTGCAAGCTACCAATCAGATAACTCGAATTGTGTGATGGGAGGATTTTGGGGCAGGCATCACCTGACACCCATACAGTCACTCCATTATTGGTTCCACGAGATAAGTGCTTTAGATTTTCAGAGGGCAGGCCGTACTAGTACTAGTAAGATTGCTCAGGTGAGCATAAAAAATTTCCTCTATTCAGGTTTTCATTTTCAAGAAGTGGGGCCCATGATTTAGTGGTCCACACCATTGGTCTGTTATGTCCCATGGGAATGGACCATCCCCAAAAAAATTCCAGATCAGAAGACCCTAGCTGCCAATATCAAGACTTTTCCATGGAATGTGGACCATTGCTGTATTGTTGTTCTCGAATGTGGACCATTGCTGTATTTTTGGTCTCCCACTCCTTAGATGAGCTGGTAGAGACAGTGTAGTGTGTATGAATGACCCAGGGTTCAATCCCCGGTAGTGTTACCTTACTACAAAAAAAGTCTTCTTTTTTTTCAGAAATTGAAATTTTATAGTTGTCCTACATAGGAAGTTTTTGTGCATGGTCCATCCACAATGGGGCCTGGCAAACCACAATGTTCTACATTACCGAGCCCGAGGCCCCACTCGTCAGTACTGAAAGTTCAAGAATACTGTGTGAATCTTCCAGTTGAGGATCCCATAATCCCTATTAACTGAAACCCAAATAGAAATGAGAAACAATCTAATACAACCAAAACATTCTTTCAAAGAAGCGATCACAACCGAAACATGCTCATCTTACCTTGCTGGGAGAGTAAACATGGCAAAGTCTAAAATGTTCGGGGTTAACATGGAGAAAGAGGAGGTTTGTGATTATGCGGCTCTATTCAATTGCTCTTCAGCTTCCTTCCCAACCACTTACGTTGGTCTCCCGCTGTGCATAGGTTTGCCTCCAAAGTCTTTATGGGATAAGGTCATTCACAGGTTTGAGAAATACCTTGCCAGAAGGAAATGTCGTTACTTATCCCTAGGAGGTCGTTTAAACCTTATTAAGTCTACCCTCTCAAATTTGTCTTTGTATTTTATGTCCTTATATAGGTGTTCATCCTCAGTTTTGGTTTCTTTAGACAAACTTACACGTGACTTTCTATGGCATGGTAAGGAGGATAAGAAGAGATTTCATCTTGTGGAATGAAAACAGGTGTGCAAGCAAATTAAAGAAGGTGGAGCATGCATAAAAGACTTAAACATGATGAACCGGGCCCTTCTAGGGAAGTGAACTTGGAGATTAGGGACAGAAAATGGAAGCCTTTAGAACAAGATTATCAAAAGTAAGTATGGTAGTTCGGTCGGTGGCTGGTGGGCAAAAGACTCGTCCTTGTATAGGACCTCGGCCCTTTGAAAGGGAATCCTCCATATGAAAAAAGAGATTATCAAAGGTGTTGGTTTTGAGTAAGGCAAGGGAGATAGAATTCATTGTTGGGAAGACATTTGGGTGGGAGATATGCCTCTTAAAGACAGCTTCCCGAACATGTTTCGTCTGGCTCCAAATCAAGACATATTTGTAGCTAACTGTTATTCTGTTTTGACTGGTAAGACAGAGTGGAACCTGCTTTGTAAAAGGAACCCTGAAGATTGGGATATCTCTGAATATGTGAAACTACTTGACTGCATTTATAAATCTAGCCCAAATTAGGTGAGTGCAGACAGGATCAAATGGAGATTGGAAAAGTCTTCCAATTTTACCGTTAAATCGCTTTACAATCTGATTCATTCCAACCACAATCCTATTGACGAGCGTATGTCTAAACATGTATGGAATTATTCGGCCCCTCCCAAGATAGTGGCCTTTGGATGGCTGGTTGGAAAAAAGAAGATTCTGAGGGTTGACAATTTGAGGAAAAGTGGGATCGTTTTAGCTAATATCTGCCTATGTTGTATGGGGGAAGAGGAATCGGTCGATCACCTGCTCATTCATTGTTCTTTTATTGCAAGTATTTGGGCTGAATTTGTTTCTCGATTCAGAATCAATTGGTGTCTCTCAGGCTCGGCGGATCTTCTCCTGAAAGCTTGGCATGGGATCAGAATAGGAAAGAAACAGACTCAGATATAGAGAATGGCTATCCTTGCAATTTGGTGGTCCATTTGGGAAGAAAGAAACGGTAGATGTTTTAGGGATGTTTCAAATACCGCAGAGGTTGTTGCTTCCAAAGAAAAGTGTTTGGTGATAGAATGGGCTGCTCATGTAGATGTTTTAAAGGATTTTGATTTTCTTTTTCTTGGAGTCAAGTAGTTTCTGCTCTCTCAGCGGATCCTCGCTCCTGTTTCTATACTTTTTTTCTTTTTCTTAATATATAAATCATCATCTTTCGAAAAAAAAAAAATCTTACCTTGCTATTACGGTTTTCCCACCATAAGTTCACATTCACAGAACATCTGTCCCATGGAAAATGGTGGGTGCCATCATGAAGATTGCGTGTGCGAAAATCAGGCTAGTCCACTCATCAGCTGGTCCACACAATTTTTAAGTGATCTTCAATGAGGCCCACCAACATCTCACATTCATAGAACACATCCGCTGTTGAAATGGCGGGCACCATCAGGAAAATTACCTGCAGAAAAAAATCAGGCTGGTCCACTCATCAGGTGTGGGCCAACAAATGGGCACTATAACCCACCTGATGAGTGGACCGACCTATTACATGATATTCATGACAAGCCCCACCTCTTGAACGGCTCAGATTTCCTAAAAATGCATCACGGCAGGAAAACCGGTGAAGCGCAGCGAGCTTAGCTTGCTGTGATCATCTCTCGATAAAAAATTACTCTCATTTTTCATACCAGCATCACAATTCATGACTAGAAAATAAAATAAAATCCACGGCTGCGTTTGGTTGCACCAAATAACATGAAATTCCATGATATTTTTCAGCAAATTAGACTGATAAATAATGGAATTTCACGATAGTTGGTGCAACGAATCGCAGCCTAAATCACCACATAATTTTTAGAAAAAATCGAGAAATTTAAATTTTTTCTTTTTACTTTTGCAAGATGAATCGAGATCCGTACCGTTTCAGATCGTTTGAGAAGCGGCCCCTGCAAGATATTCTTTCCGGAACCCGAAGTCAGCTGCCGCTTGATCTTCTCCAAGCTGTTCTCCATATCTCCTCCTGCCCTCTGCCCCAAGAACAACAGAAAAATAGAATTTTCTTCTGAGATCGAGGAATCCAGAACCCTAATCTTCCCAGAAAATAAACCCTATAGAAGGAGGAGAAGTAGCTCGCACCGTGGGACTACCGTTGGATTCCATGGATCGCAGGAACTGAAATGGAAGAAAACGCAAATAGAGAAAGAAAGGGTTTTGATATTCTCTACGAATGGGGTTTTTGGGGGAGTTTGGTTTTTCAATTGACTCACAGACTAGTAGTTGCCGGCGATGATGCTGTTGGATCGTTTCAATCTTGATGGCGATTTTTTCTTTTCTTTTTTTCTTTTTTTTTTTCCTTTTTCACGAAGGGTGCTAACATGCGCGGGAGCGGATTAGCTGTTACCCTGGTAACAGTTTAGTGGGTGTTATCTTTACCATGTGGGGCCTATCTTGATGAATATTATTCGTATCCACTCCGTCCATACGGTTTTTCAGATCATTTAACGACGTTATTGTAAAAATTAATCATATATAAATCTATAATGGACCACACCACTAGAAAAAGTGGTAAATAACCGTTAAAAGATATTTTAGGCCACAAATGTTTTGGATCAATCTGATATTTGTATTTTAATTTCATTCATTTCTTATTGACCATATAAACAGGTTAGATGGAAAATAAATATTACTAATCTTCTTACAGTGGGGCCTTAAGAAGCTTTTAATGATGACCATTCATCCATCACTTTTTATTTTGATGTGCTTCACTTGAGATTTGGATCTTCTTAATTTTTTGGATTTTATTCTAAAATAGGCTGAAAAAACGGATGGACGGAGTGGATACACAATATATCATCAAGGTGGACCCTACGGTAAGTGTAACAGCCACTAAGCTCTTACCCGGGTCCCACGCAATTCCGCGGAGAAATTGACCACTATACGCACCACCTTTTACCCAGCGTCTTTTCGAAAGACTCCCAAACTTTACTTTCCCAAGGTAAACCATTCCAGACGCACACACTAATTGCTGATGAAGACACCCTTGCATTGATACTATAGCTAAAGATTATAACCGTAGCTATAGGTATTTAGCCACCGTGAATGCAAGGTATGTTCGGTTGCAAATAGTGTGTCCGTACAGAGTGGTTTACTTTGAGGAAAGAAAATTTTGATATTCTCTTGAAAAGATGCCGGTAAAATGTGGCGTTCATAGTGGTCAATTTCTCTCATCAACATGCGCGGGGTGCGGTCCGGTGATACCGGTACCACCGTAAGCTTATGGTCGTACAGGGAAGGTGTGGGCCGTACTTAATATATTCAAGAAATCTAACCCTTTCATCGGATGAATGAGATCATTTTAGCCTTAATTATATAAAATCAGCTCAATCCAACGGTTGGATGGACCAAAGCATATGGAAAAATATGGATAAGACACAAGCCCTTGATTCGCTTTCATGATTCATGTAGGGCATCTAACCCTTTCATCGGATGGATGAGGTCATTTTAGCTCGTTTTTTAACAAAAATAATAATCATCTCGATCCAACGGTCGAATGGACCAAAGAACATCGAAAGATACGAGGACACGAGCGCCTCACTTGCGTCCAGTCCATGCGTGTTTGAACTGAGGGGAGCGGATTGCGCGGGGCTGCGTGGGATCGAGAGCGAGTCGAAGCAAGTGCACCCGCCTCAGCCACGACCTCGGCCTGTCTTGCCAGCGCAGCTCAGTTCAGCTCAATCAGCAGCTCAGGCCCACTTGATTCGAGTTTAAGCTAAGATCGAGCAAGTTCATCATTACAACATTTTCACAAACACTTAAACTACTTTCAAAATCTTATCATGGTTGATATAGCAACAATAGTTTTACAATTATTTTATCAAACACCTTCCAAGTGACATAAAAATTTAAATTTAAAATTAAAAAAAAAAATATTAATTTCTTATACATACCTTCCTTGCCACCAACCACACTTCCTTGAATCATTTTATCAAACATTTGATAGTAACATTAATATCAAAATAACCAAGTCACTGAACTTGCTCGATCCAAGTTCAAATCGCGTTGAGTTTGATCTTAGTCATATCGGCCTAAGTTAGCTCAAACTCAGTTTTCTAGCTCAAAAAGTCAGCTCAACTAGCCCCGTACTCAGCTTCGATCCAAGTTAAATCGAGCTCTTTCGAGTCGAGTTGAGTAAGCTAACCCAACTAGCCCGGTTCGCGTACAGCTCTGCTGGGATCCACAGAGATGACCACGACAGATCTATTCCGTTCATCTCTTTTGAAAGACCATGGTAGGACAGGATTCTAAAATCCAGGCAGAAAAAAAAATCAGGTGGGATACTCCAACAAAACGGTGGGAGCAACAACGTCCACCATTGAAACTTCCCTGAGCCGACCATGATGTATATATACCATCCAAACTGTTCATAGAATTATTAACAGTTTGATAAAATAAAGGAACATATATCATTCCAATACAAAACTTCTATCACTTTAATCCATACTGTTTTCGTGTGGTATAGCCAATGTGACTTTTGAATCTACCTGATTTTCAGTATCCTATTCTATCGTGGTCTTTGAAAACAGATGGCCGGATTGGATTTTTCACAGAGATCTTTATGGGCCCCATACAGCTCGGAATTTTCACGGACATCTTTATGGCCCCATACAGCTCAGTGCACAGGTGCCACCGGTAATCCTCTTCCCCAATACAGCCTCTGTGTCGCTGGACAAGAAGCCGTGCTGGCTCACCTTTATGTATCTTTGTATCCACTCCGTCCATCCATTTTCACAGATAAATTTAAGATATGAGCCCAAAAATAGGCAGATGGTGGACCACACCAAATAGTGAGCTGGGTTGCATTAAATGTATTTTAGCAATGGATTTGCTTAAATTTGGACCCATGCCATAATAAGATACGAGAAAATGGATGAACAATGTGGATAAACAAATACATTACAGTGGCCCACAAGAGTTACCATAATAGATGAAGGGATATCGCTCTGTCCAGGGGTTTGCGTGGGGTCCACAAAGATGTCTATGACAAATCCACTCCGTCTAACTGATTTGAAAAACCATGAAAGGAAAGGATTTCAAAACTCAGATCCAAAACTTTTGTCACTGCTAAATCCCTACTATTTGGTATGATATCGCCGAATTGTGTCCTGTTGTGGTCTTTCAAAACAGATGGACGGTAAGGATTCATCAAGGACATCTCTATGGCCCCCACGCAGCCTCAGGCACAGAGATATCTTTGTGCCCTGACAATCCACTCCCTTGAAATATAGATAAACTACATAAGGTGGCCCGTAATTAAATCAACAGTAAGAAACAGCTCTTAACTTGCCCTCTTGGGTGGGCCTCCTGCGTTTTGGATCAGTCAGGGTCTTGTCTGCCAGGTTAGTTGTGGTCAAGCATCAGATAGACCGGTTGGTTAGCATGAGCACATCAACCGCTGCCTGTTTCTATCAGATGTTACCGTGGGTGACTCATCAGCGATAACATTGATATCACCTGGCCAATAAAATATACGGTCAGAATTATTAAAATTTCTTGTATCTCACAAGATATGGGAGTGAATTATATATATATATATATATATATATATATATATATATATATATATATATATATATATATATATATATATGAGTCATGCTCCCCTGCGCATCTATGCACGTGTGCACCTTTGCACACGTGCCATGGGTGTCTAATTTGAATGGTTCATGTGATGCGGAATTCCATAAAATCTCATGTGACAAATTTTCACCCAAATCTAAAATTCTGGTGGGCCAGAGCAAAGAGAAATGCAAATCAAAGGAGGAAATTGTTTTTATTTTTCATGGCTCATCAAGTTTTAGATCAAAGTAAAACTTCCGCCTGGGGGGTGTCACGAGGTACTATTTCACATGAACGGCTCAGAATTTAGATCCAAATCATGTATGATGGGTTTTCAAACAAGTTGGTACTACATACGTACAAACCAGTTCGCAGGTGAGCGTTCCACTATATATATATATATATATATATATATGATAGCGTATTAAGTGGAGCACTTCACATGGTGCCCGCCGTGACATATATGCTTTATGTTATTGTTCACTATTTATGTTTATCTGTTTTATCATACCATTTAAAGACATGAGGTAAAAAATGAAATTTTAAATCTTAGTAGAACATACTATAGATAATGACGTTTCAATGCTTTATTATTAAAACTTTAAACGGCTTACTGATTCCTTTAGTGTTGCCCACCTGTGCATTAAATCCACTTATATATATATATATATATATATATATATATATATATATATATATATATATATATATATATATATATATTATATATATATATATATGGAAAAGTTACTATGCGCTTGAGCTCACGATAAGCTGATCGTGAGGTTGAGCTGTGTGGGCTCCACCGTGATGCATGTCGACCATCAACACCGTACATTTGATGGTTCCCCTCTAAATAATGGGATATCCCAAAAATCAACCATATACGGAACTCAGGTGGGCCATACCATCTAAAATCATGTGAAGACACCGTTAAAATATATAAAAGCACTTGGTGTGGATGACATATAGATTTTATATGGATCCATTTTATTCTTTTGATTCTCGTTCGAGCCGGATGATGAAAAATTATCATGTCAGGTTCTTTCGAGGGATGGATCCATAAGAACTCACCTATCCCAATAACAAAGAAACCTGATTTGAATGATCCTGTATTAAGAGTTAAATTGGCTAAAGGGATGGGGCATAATTATTACGGAGAACCTGCGCGACCTAATGATCTTTTATATATTTCTCCAGTAGTCATTCTAGGTACTATTGCATGTAGCCCACATGAGTCTTGAATGCCACTGCAACTTGGTATGACCCCTAATCCTAGTGGGACACACATAATGGATGGGCTGGATTTGCAAACCACATCTCGGTAGGACCCAAAAAATGATTATGAATGTTTTAATGGTGCACGACTCCCTCTCAACTTCTGTATGTGGTGTGGCCCACAAAAGTCACGAATTGACTTGATTTTTGAGACGTAAGCCCGCGATGGAATGGTGCATATGACTGATGGGGTAGACGTTCTAAACACATCACGGTGGGGCCCACACAGCTCGACCTCATGGGACGGGCCGTGAGCTCGAGTGCATAATACCTTTTCCCATATATATATATATATATATATATATATATATATATATATATATATATATATATATATATATATATACATGGAAATGCTCTCCTGCGAACTGGTTTGTACGTATTACGTACAAACTTTTTTTAGAATCCATCATACGTGATGTGGATCCAAAATCTGAACCTTTCATGTGAAGCAGCACCTCATGAAACCCCCGAGGCCTAAGTTTTACTTTGATCTAAAACTTTGATGGGCCATGAAAAATGAAAACAGTTTCCTCTCTTGATTTAAATTTCTCTTTGCTATGGCCCACCAGAATTTTAGATCGGGGTGAAAATTTGTCACATGGGGTTTCATGGGACTACGCATCACATGGACTGTTCAGATTAGACACCCATGGCACGTGTGCAAAGGTGCGCATGTGCGTAAGTGCGCAGGGGAGCATGACTCTCTCTCTCTCACCTGCGAGACTACATACAAACCTTTTTGAGAACTCATCATATTTGATGAGTCTCGAAAATTTGAACGGTCCACATGAAGCAAAACCTCTTGAAATCTCTTGGTACCAATTTTTACTTTGAAATAAAACTTCGGTGGGCCATGAAAAATATAAACAGTTTCTTTCCTTGATTTGAATTTCTCTATGTTATGGTCCACCAAAATCTTAGATCAGGGTTAAAATTCATCCCCCATGATTTCATGGGATTCCGCATCTTATGGACCGTTCGGATTCGACACCCATGACACGTGTGCAAAGGTGTGCACGTGCATAGGTGCCTAGGTGAGCATGCCTCTCTCTAATATATATATACACACACAACTAGTTGGACATTACGGTCCAACTAGCTTCTCATTTAATAAAAAATTTCTTCCTAATTAATGTCAGTAAATGCTTCCAAGCTAATTTCATTTTAGCATGGAAAAGTAGTAATGGCTTAGGTGGGCCCATCATGGTGTTAATGTGAAATCAATTACGACCATCACGTATGTCACTCCATGTTAGATCAAGGTCTTAAAATTTATCCCCATATGTAGTTCAAGAGAACCACACTATTAGAATTAGTACACATGGAAAGGTTTGCCCTCCAAACAGTTTTGCTTAGTGTGGCTCACATGAATCATTTATGAACCTAATTTTTGGGACCTAGGCTTAATTTTGGTCTGAACTATAATGGTTGGAATAGATTTCACAGTTTCATCATGAAGGTCTATGAGGAAATCAAGGGTGGATGTCTCTCTTCTAGTTATTCTCATTGGTGTGGCCCATCTGAATACGAGTTAGCCTGATTTATTGGCACTAGACCTATTACTTGATTATATATCTAATGGTCGGAGTGGATCTCGCATACATATCCAATTAGGCCTATAAAAAAAATAAAAAAAATTAAAAAATCAGGGGTGGGATGACATGTAGTATCTGTCTCGACCACACTACCATTAGGCGTAATTTAAGGCGGTTGTTAATGCTCGTAATGGTGGCGGTCGCAGATTAGCTGCTAAGGTAATGTCACAATGTTCTGTGGGCCCCACCATGATGTATGTATTGTATCCATGCCATTCATCCATTTAGAGAGATCATTTTAAGGCATAAGTCAAAGAATGATGTAGATCCAAAGTTCAAGTAGTGAACCCCACCATAGAAAACAGTGGGAACAATGACGCCCAATGTTGAAACCTTTATATGGCCCACCATGATGTTTATTTGAGATCCAACATGTTTACAAGTTAACACATACGTGGAATAAGGAAAACACAAATATCATCTTGATCGAAAACATGTTTATAAGTTAATAAAGACATGGAACAAGGAAAAGCACAAATACCGCTTCAGCGAAAACTTATGTGGCCTTAGTATGTTTTTAAGGGTAGGCGTTAAATCCTAATGTTTTATGTGGTGGAGTGCACTTGAGCTTTGTATTTGCCTCATTCTTTGTCTCGTGTCATAAAATTATTTTTCTAAATGGACGGATGATTTGAATACAACACATACATCTGGTGGGGCCTACAAAGCATAACTATAGGTAGTGGGAAGTTTTTAATGGTGGGTATTCAATGTCTACTCTTTTATGTAGTGTGATCCACTTAAAATTTGGATCTACTTCGTTTTCAAGATGGAATGATGCGTCAAAACTGTTGGATGGCATGCATATATAGCGCATACATGAAGGTGGGCCCCGCAGTCAGGTAAGCACCCCACTGCTTTTTTACCAGGTAACACTCATCCACTCCCCCACCAATCTCGGGAATGTCCGACATTTTTGGTAACCAACCGTCCAAGAGGTCCACCTTTATATTCGCACGGGGCCTACCATGATGCGTACCATGAAATCTACTCCGATCGTTGGATGTGTAATCCTGGGTAGGTCCTGAGCCAAAAAATCAGGTTGATACGGGATTCAAGTGGGCTATACTAATAGAAACAGTTGAGAGAGACGTCCACCCTTGATTGTTGTCCGGCTCACCGTGATGAGCATGTGAAATCCATTCCAACCATTGAATTCCACACTAGATTCTAGGCCTTGTGTTTAAAATGAAGGCTCATAAATGATTCAAGTGGGGCCATACCAAGGGAAACAGATTTTAGGGTAAGCATTCCTTCTAGATTGTTTTTAATCGTGTGGTCTATATGAACCATTGGTGGGGCCTGATTTATAAGAGCCTCGGGTGTAGCATTGGATAACTTAGCAAATGGCTGAGGTCGATTCTACATGAACACCGTGGTGGAGCCATACCAAGCTAGGAACTACTTTTCCTCTTTAAATTTTTTTTATTTTTAAATTTGCACGCGTGATTCATTAACATTAATTAGCATTAATTCAGATAACTAGTTGGACAGTCCAACTAGTTGTGTGGGAGTATTACTCATTCATATGTATATGTGTGTGGAAGAAATAGTTCTATGCAGTCAAGCTCATGGGAACTTCCCATTAGGTTGAGCTGTGAGACTTCACTGTGATGCATGTCGAACATCTACCTCATTAGTCAGATGCACTATTCCATGGTGGACTTCGGGCCTAAAAATCAAGTCAATCCATGACTTTTGTGGGCCACACCACGTACAAAAGTTAAGAGGGGTTATCCTCCTATTAAAACACTCACAAATCCAGTCCATCCATTATGTGTGTCCCACTTGGATGAGGGGTTAGACCAAGTTTCATATGTATCCAAATTTTAAGTGGGCCTTGCCAAGTAATTTTATATGTTTTAGACATGTCTTCACATGATTTTAAATGATATAGCCCACCTGAATTTCATATACAACCAATTTTTTGCAAATCCCATAATTTAAAGGGGACCCATCAAATTCACAGTCTTGATGTTCGACATACATCATAGTGGCGCCCACATAGCTTGACCTTATGAGAAGTTCCCATGAGCTCGCACGCGCAGAACCTTTTCCCATATACACTCTTTATATATATATATATATATATATATATATATATATATATATATATATATATATATATATATATATATAGGCATGCTCTCCCATGCACCTACGCATGTGCGCACCTTTGCACACGTGTCATGGTAGTTGAATCCGAACGGTCCATAAGATGCGGAATCCCATGAAGCCTAAAGGTGAATTTTCACCCTGATCTAAGATTCTGGTGGACCATAGCAAAGAGAAATGCAAATCAAGAGAGGAAACTGTTTCATTTTTCATGGCCCATCAAAGTTTCAGATCAGAGTAAAACTTGAGCCTGGGGGGTTTCATGAGGTGCTGCTTCACATAAACGGTTTAGATTTTGGATCCACATCACGCGTGGTTCTCAAAAAAGTTCATACTCCGTACGAACTACTTCGCAGTTGAAAGTTTCCGTGTACACACACACAAACCAATTGAAGTCAGGCTTTAAAAGTCAGAATTTCGAATAGGGCTCACCCGACCGCCTGGCTCGAAACAATTCATTAAATGATGAGATGATGGTAACTCCACCACTTTGGTAGTGTGATGGATTATATACTAGCTTTGCAAAGATTATTTATAAATTGTACACTAAGACAAAAGAATGATTTAAATTAAACTAACTAGGTTAATAAGTCCCCACTTAGATGTGTTAGGAAGCTCCTATTATACTTGGTCATAATTATTAAATTCGTGGACATTTTGGGTATGTTCGTTTGCACGCCATTTATATGTGTAAATCGAATTGTCAGGGCATTCAATAAAATTAATCCAGAGGACAGGCGATCAAAGGTTGGGCTCAGATGATGGATGATCCGGATCAATGGTTAGACATCTTTAGTGTATTGAATTTTGATTGTCCATTTTCCAAACCACTAATTGGATGGTTAGGATCATTCAAACAAAGATTCGAGAGAGGTGGCCAATCGATGGTGGACCGACGTGAGGGACCGTATATATCAATGCTTGGAACTCTATTATACTCAACGACCATCTTCTCAATTGCTAATCAATTGGCCAACATCATTTGATCAGTGTGATTGAGACCTGAGGGGAATAAGCAATTAAAGGTGGGGCTACACATGATGACCAGTCCACATTAATAGTTACACCTCTTTATTAGACTTAATATGGACCATTAGTTTCGGAAATCACTAGTCTGATGGTTAGGATCATCCAATCAAAGTGATTTGAGTGGAATAGGAAATCAAAGCTGGGCCCCATATGATTAACAATCTACATCAATGCCTAGAACTCTATAGCATGCTTATTATAGACCATCCATTTCCCAAACCACTAATGCGATGGCTACGATCATCTGGGATGATCGAAGTAATTTAGCATGTGTGTTTATGTGGCTGAGGCCCATATTCAATGAATTGGACACATGATATCTCATGTGTGCTCATGTGGTAGGATGATTGGTTCATAATTTTGTGGCCATTATGTTCATAAAAGAACCAGTGTAGATCTTACACCGCTCATTTCAATCAAAGTCCATGCCCATTTCTTCTCTCACAAAGTTTTGGGATTTCTCTATGGCTAGTTTGATTTTCCTTGGTACATGTAAATCAAGGTAAATAAGTAATTATTACTTTTAAAACCAAGTAAGAGTAATTCCAACTCAAAAATTGATACAAAAGTGTTGACTTAAATCTATGGACCCCATCGTAATGTATATGATATATCCGCACCGTGTATTTATTTTATTAGAACATTTTTGGGCATGAGCTGAAAAACGAGGCAAATACAACACTCAAATGGCCCACACGAAAGGAAATAGTGGCCTTAATTCATCCACCGTTGAAAGTTATTTCCTTCATTAGGCCCATGTTGAAGTTTTTTCATCATCCAACCCATTCATAGGGTCACATATACATGGATTTCAGGCAAAACACAACTATCATCTTGATTCTAAACTTTCAACTACCCTAAGAACTTTTTAATGGTAAGTGTTTGATTCTTTTTGTTTCCTGTGGTGTGGTCCACTTGAACTTTGGATCTGCATCATTTTTATCCTTATACCCTGAATTCAGCTGGAATAACAAATGAGCGGTGTGGATAAGTCATATACATCACGATGAGCCCCACATTGATTTTGTAAATTTTTTAATTTAAGTATTAAAAAATTATGTCACATCAGCATTGGGAAAGTAAATAATTATTACCCATTTACATGATACAGTTGAGCCAAAAAAATCAAATAAGCCCAATACTTGGTGGACCGGTTGTAAATATAAAAGAGATTTTTGGGTAGGTTTTAGGGAAATCTAACAATTGGAATAGAAAGGTGGGGAGCAAGAAATGTAGGAATGATTTGTTTTTAAAGGGGGATTCCAACATCAAGAGGGTTTCTCACCCTAACATTCTTCTCAGCCTCACCCTTAACCATCGTCCATGGATCAATATCATCGAACTCACCTTAGTGATATGAGAGAGAGACGTGGAAAATTATATAAAAATAAATGACCCTAACTGGTAGTCTAGGCTTATGGGCTTTTGGCAGTTCATGTCCAAGACTAGCCTGACTTTGAAACAGGCTAGATTTTAAAGCTTGGGCTAAACCGTTGGGCTTATACTCTAGCTTAAGCCAGGTCTGAAAGCCCAAATGGACAACCCGGCCCATTAATACCTGTATTCATGAATCATCATCTGCTGGGACATATTCACACATTTTCACTCTTATTTCTAAAGCAATTAACATGGCCAAGATCAAGAACTTGGTAAATTGAATATATGGCAAACTTCTTGTATATGTAAATGGATTCCCATGTAAATACTTTGCTATTTGTATAGGAATCCATTTATATATAGACAAATGTGCCCTTATTGTATTGTTAAAAATGAAAATTATCTGATAAATGACCATGAATCAGGGTTTATTATAGTTTGATTGATTTAACTTTTGTAATATAATTAGATACTATGAGTTTCTCAATGTAATTGGCTTAATTTGAGTTTATTCATGCCATGTGTGAACCTTTTTAGTGTCTATGTATCAAGCATCATACTTTGCCAGGGTATTAATTAGACGAGCTATTAGATACTCCGACTGTATATGGTTCTTGCAGCAACCTAGAAAATGTACTGCATGCATGAACTAAAATTGCACCTCATGAGTAGAACCTGCCCTAGCTGATTTACAAACCCAAAATCAGATTGGTTGAGTAGTCACAACCTATGATTTAGGGACCTTATTTATTGAAATAGGACCATTGAATTTCACTTGAATGTCCATAATACGCTGACAACACAATGAAATAAGAATCCCCTTTTTCCATGATAACAACTAAGATTTATAGATGTTGATATTTTAGTCCAAACTAATATGCACTACCTGTGAATTTCTAATTTATAAAGAGACATGCTCCAATCAATGGGTTTGCTTGGATGGTCTAATCAATCAATCTGAATTGTCTATTAGGTCTGGTCCATAACACAATCCAATCCATCCTTTGGTTTAGCCTTCTTTTTAGTTTCCAAGCTAGAGAGAGGGCTCTGCTCTTAAACAACTACAACTAGAGCTGGGCATTGGACCGAGGGTCCGACTCGGTTCCGTTTGAAAACTACACAGCCTGATTGATTTAACTTTTGTAATATAATTAGATACTATGAGTTTCTCAATGTAATTGGTTTAATTTGAGTTTATTCATGCCATGTGTGTACCTTTTCAGTGTCTATGTATCAAGCATCATACTTTGCCAGGGTATTCATTAGACGAGCTATTAGATACTCCGACTGTATATGGTTCTTGCAGCAACCTAGAAAATGTACTGCATGCATGAACTAAAATTGCACCTTATTAGTAGAACCTGCCCTAGCTGATTTACAAACCCAAAATCAGATTGGTTGAGTAGTCACAACCTATGATTTAGGGACCTTATTTATTGAAATAGGACCATTGCATTTAACTTGAATGTCCATAATACGCTGACAACACAATGAAATAAGAATCCCCTTTTTCCATGATAACAACTAAGATTTATAGATGTTGATATTTTAGTCCAAACTAATATGCACTACCTGTGAATTTCTAATTTATAAAGAGACATGCTCCAATCAATGGGTTTGCTTGGATGGTCTAATCAATCAATCTGAATTGTCTATTAGGTCTGGTCCATAACGCAATCCAATCCATCCTTTGGTTTAGCCTTCTTTTTAGTTTCCAAGCTAGAGAGAGGGCTCTACTCTCAAACAACTACAACTAGAGCTGGGCATTGGACCGAGGGTCCGACTCGGTTCCGTTTGAAAACTACACAGCCTGATCCAAACTTGATCCGATTCGGGGCCGAGTCTGGAACGGCTGACCCGAACAGATCTGACGTACAGTTGGCCTGACCCAAACTGAGTCCGACTCAGCTAGGGAAACCGAGTCGGATCGGGTTGGGTTGGATTCGGATCTTTTTAACGGTGAAAATCATTATCCTCACTGCTATTTTTGGTATGGTCCATTTGAGCTTTAGATATGATTCAAGTTTTTTCCTAACACTATAAAATAATCACCAAAAATGGATAAACGGTGTGGATTTAATAAATACATCATTGTGGGGCCCATGTAATGTTGATCTTATTTGAACTGTTCGTACAACTCAGAACTCGAGGCGCTAGCTTTATTGATGTGCACAGCACGTAAGAGCTACTGTTGGCGTTGGTAAGTTCTGTGGGTCCGATCATAGGATATATGTTATATCCAAACCATCCATCCATTTAGCGAGATCGTTTTAAGGCTTGAGATGAAAAATAAGATAGATCTAACTAGAACTGGACCACAATGAAAAAGGTAGTGGGGATTGAATGTCTACCATTCAAACCCTTTTTGGGGTCACGGTCTCACAGAATTTTGGGATCAATTTGAAATTTGTTTTGCCACTTAAGTTAGGTCTTTGTGACCTTATGAACAGATTGGATGGAAAATAAATGTTATGGTTGGGCCTACGAATTGTTTAACAGTGAAAATCATTCTCAACTGCTATTCTTGGTGTGGTCCAGATGATCTTTGGATATGATTCGTTTTTTGGACAATGCTCTACAATGATCTCTATAAATATATGAATGGTGTAGATATAATAAATACATCAGAGCTCGAGGAGCATCAGTGCTCGTCTTGGCACGACACGTTCCTACGACTACAGAAGCCAACAACAACTATATAATATAGATGTGTATGGTACACCAGTGAATACTTTCTTATTATACACATTAAACTCTATTGAGGCCCACCGTGAATGTATATGGTTTATCCACACCGCCCATTTGTTTTTCCAGATCATTTTAGTCGTTGAACCCAAAATTGATGCATATCCAAAGCTCCCGTAGACCATATCATAGGAAAAACTAAAATCATTGATAAAAACCACTTCGAATCGGGTTGGTCCGGATCCATTTGGATCGGGTTTTTGGATCGAGTCGGTCCGGATTGACCTCGACCCAACCTGGATCCGAAAAATATCGGATATGAATAGTTATACCCGATCCGTATCGATCGAGGCCGTCAGTTCGTTTCGAAACGAGTCGGATCGGGTCTAATCATGTCAGATCCACCGAATCGGGCCAGATATGCCCAGCTCTAACTACAACTAGTTCTACGTCCAACTAGCCAGCATGTGGGGCCCACCATGGCATTTCATTGATATCTTGCCCATCTAGTAAATTGTCCCACCATGAAATGGGATGTTCTAAAAATTAGGTTAATCCAATCATTAGATGCGCCCCATGTGAATATGGAGTTTTTGGGGTGGTTGCTCATGGTTTTATATGGTGTGCCTCACTTGATAGTTGGATCCATCTAAATTTCAGGGTATCCCATTTTATATATGAGACACAACTTCGTTGGATGCGTGAAATGTCATGCAAACACCATAATAAGCTATATTAGTGCCTCAATTTTGTTAATGACTCGAATTAGGGTGTCTTGATACAATTGAGCTCCCATAGGAAGATATTGAAGACCGAAGACTCGAAAACTTGAAGTATTAAGTCCGAAGACAATAAGTAAAATATAATATGCCTTGGTAACCCTAACCCTAGATTACCTTAAGAACTAGAACAACTCATGTGTAGATAAATCATCTCGTAGGTAAACATTTGACTAATTTAAACCAAGCCTTAAACATGTAATAAATATGATAAGTTAGGCTTCTAAGAGGTGTAAAGTCGTTGTAAACACACAGTCTAAAACAACATTTTTCGAGTAGATCTCGATCTTATCGACAAGCCATCAATGAGACTCGATACTATCGAAGATCTCCTCGATATAATTGAAGAAACAATCCAGCAACCAAATTATAAATTCATATATTTTCTTGATGGGATGGTAGACTAGTTCGATCATATCGAATGCTCTTTCGATCGTATCAACAAAGTTGTTAATTAGTCGTTTTATAGATGTTGGAAACTTATTTCTATAAAATGAACATTTGGTTCTTGAGCAGAATGATGGATTTTTTGTGTGAATGAAGCTTATGTGTTTTCCTTTAAATATCTCTCTTTTAGACTTCATACCAAAGAAATTTAAGTTATCTTTTTTATCTTTCTTGTGATTAATCACTTGAATAAGCTTTCAAAGCTCCCTTTAAATATGAACTTGATATCCTCTGTGTTTTAGATATTAGACATTAAACCTATAAGGAAATCCTTATATAAATTCTCTAGAACATCTATCTACGTGAATCCCTACTAGGAATCAACTAAACCTTTAGTTGTAGGAGATTGAACCTAAGTCCCACCATCTTGGTCACATCATTAGAGTATCAAATGCAAGATGGTTGATCGTAGGAGTTGAAATATCCACATCAATGATCGTGAGAGCAATTGAGAAGCTGATTGAAGCACAGAGAGCATTAATTAAGCATCTCAAGCAAAACACTATAACAGGCTCAATCTGACAAGTAAATTGTCAATTGTAAGTCCATACACTCATTCATTATGTATGATTAAGTGTAGAGTTTGTGGCCTAAACTCGAATATGTTCTTTTGTAAGACCTAGGCTCTTTTGTAGGGTAAAATTCATTAAACACAAGTGCGTATGTGTTAATCTCCTTGGGGATCCTCCGACGGGAGTGTACATACGGCCTTAGATTAGGATCGTTATTGGTTGTTGGTTAGCTAATAAAAATCCAACTAAGTCTCTGTGGGAGCCACTGACATGGGTGGAAACATGTTCCTCCGATGTGGGAGCGTACATGTAAGTTAGTGGTTAGCCTAAGAGAAACAATTGTAAAGGTTAGAAGTGAACTTGATTTAAAACCTCCGATGGTGAAATACCAATACAGACGAGGAGAAGCGTCTATTGGGAATGGAATAGGCAAGTAGCTGAACTATTATATATGTTTGTGTTTATGATTGTCATTTGAACACATTATATTTATGCTTATGAGTTTAATTGGTTGAATTATATGAATGCTTAAATGGATTAAATGTTATTCATCTAATTGATCTCACATACACATGACCATTATCTCTCTTATAGACTAGTTGTTTATATTGTTGTATCTTTTATAGTCTATGTGATTAAACCCACTCGGCTTGCAAACCTAAGTGTTATTTTTATCATTAATCTAAATTGATAAATTATTTTAATTATGTAAGAATTTTTAAATGGTCCTATCCACCCTCATCCTTTAAACTTAGTCATAATTTTAAGTTCTACCAAGCTTCTACGTGCCATGATAGATAATCAACACGATTTCAAGCCACACGTGCCAATTAGTTGGACATGCAACTATCATATGTGAGCATTTCTTATTACATACATACTGTAGACACCCCACCTCAGGCTGACAAGTTGATCGGAGCACTATAGGAACCCTAAATCCTAACCAAAACCCATCAAGAGTCCAAACCCAAGTCCAAGCTAAGTCTAAGCTCGATTCAAGTCCAAAACCAGGCCCCATTAGCATTTAGGACTGCAATAAGGCAAATTTGGGTAGACCAAAGAGAAAATGCCACCTTACAAGAGACCCATGCAAAAAAGGGGCCCATCTACGTAGTCAATGGTGCATTATGCGCCCCTTGCCATGTGAATTCCTGTAACTTTTTTATCACTAGTTGGGTGAGAGGGTGACATAATCAAACTTAAATTGGGCAACTCAAAGGGGTGAAATTACCCTTCTATCTCCACTCTCTCCCAAAATTACACATTTTACCGCTTGATCTCACCGTCCACATTGCATCACATGACACTCTCATTCCAACAGACAATCTTAGCCCTTAAAACACTCTTTAACCCCATATTTTCAAAAAAACTCTATAAATACCCCATTTCACCTAATTTCCAAATCACCTTCTACAAACAAGGCCGTCTTCTCCCTTTCACCACTCCTCACTCAAGCTACCCATCCACCAAGGAAAGAAGAAGAGTGAGGGAAAAGAAACCCTTTTAACCTTAGGTTAGCCTATATTAGATACTGTCTATCAAAAAATTCGAATTAACTAGGCTTTGATTGTTTCTCCAAGTGGGTGAGTTTGGGTAAACTTGTCTGACCCGGTTAATTGCTTGCAGTAAGCACCGCATCGCCTAATCGCATTGCACATATCTGCACCATCTGTGCATAAGAACCGATTCAATCCTCGATATTTTATCTTGTCCTATGAAATAGACACCACACACCTATATAGGCAGAGAAAGTGCCTAGCACTTTATTCTGTCACTGTCTCACTGTGGTCCCTTGCCAAGAATTTTTGGTTGTAGATCATGAGTAATTTTAAGATGGCGAATCTCCACCCAATTCCTTCTCTTAAGGTTTCTACAAGGGTCTAGCCAATAGTGGAAATATGAGTAATTGACTAGTGGTGACTCCATGTCAAATATACAGTACCCCAAGCCATAAATACACACAAAAGCCTAAAAAGGGACCTATGAGTGCGATCCGTCTGCAATCCAACATCCACGCATATATACACACATGCACACGCACACATGCACATACATATGTATACGTTGGTATGGTAGCCGAAGAATTATGCATTGTACCTAATGAACAATCTAAATCAATTGCTTGAATTATTAAAATGCTTTAATGTAGCTAAAGGTACTATAACCTATAGTGCTTTAAGAGCATCGAGCATTTGGACACAAATACACCAAAGGCAATCTCTACAAAAGAGATTTCAAGTATACTTTTTTTCTTTTCTAGTTGACTAAATAAAATTTAAGAATAAACCAAATTAATTTTTGTGAAAGTTGGTATTCTAGTGCCGCTTTTACACAAATGGAACCATGAAATGGTAATTCCAAAATTGCATCTATGTGCATGTTGAAAACTTTGTTTTAGGGTTTATACCTTAAACACACCTTTGGAGTGTTCATCAAGGCATCGTTTGGATGCCTATAAAATCTTTTAGTTGTAATCAAATTACAGGTGTAAAGTGTTTATAGGCAGTCCTGTTTGGCTTTAAGTTGCAATCTATTTACAAGTAAACAAATGTCTGTGTTTGGATAACTTATAAATTGTTTACAACTTATGATTGAGTATTCATACTCGATAAAGCTCAGTGTTAATCCTTAAAAATTCACCAAATGCCATATAAAGTCTTCATTTAAGATGGATGATTGGGACAAGCCACACTCAATAAAGCTTGTGGCCAATCCTTACACTTAAAACAAACATTTTGTGGGCGACAAAAGTTGGCCCATTATTTTAAAATCCCTTTCATAATGAGAAGGTATTGAATATCCACACCTTGATGTATGTGATATATCCACACCATCCCTCCATTTTGCGAGATCATTTTAGGGCATGAGCCTAAAAATGTTGTAGATCCAAAGCTTGAGTGGACCACACTACAGAAACCAGTGGGGACAATGACGACCATCGTTGAAGTGTTCCTAGCGCCCACCGTGATATTTATTTTCCATCCAACTTATTCATAAGGTCACACAAACTTGGATAAGGACAAACACAAATATTAACTTGATACAAATTTGTTCGGGCTCCCAATAAGTTTTCAATGGTAAGCATTCAATCCACACTGCTTCTTGTGGTGTGGTCCACTTAAGGTTTGTATCTTGCTCATTCTTGGGTTCTTGCCCTAAAATGATCTCGCAGAATGGATGGGCAGTGTGGATATAACACATATATCATGGTGGGGCCCATGTAATTTTGGCATGTCAAAATACAACGGAGGCTGGTAGTGTCGTACAACAACTTTTGGAAAGAAGTTCTCATGACGATAGGCTAGGTGGGACTCATAATAATATTTTTTTAGAAATCTGCATCATCCATCTATTTTGTCATATCATGTTAGGACATGGGCTAATAAATGAGGCATATCTAAAACTCAAGTGGGCGGTGGGATAATAAACAGTGTCGATTGACTGTACAATGTTGAAACACTTGTGGGGACACAATTTTTTTGGATCAAGTTAATATTTGTGTTTTCAGTTCCTCCTAGTAGGAATGACATTATGAACTGTATGGATGGCATATAAACATCATGGTGGACCTCAAGGAGATTTCAGCGGTAGGCATTTTCCTACTCATTTTTTATTTTTGGGCCCATGTGCTAACATGATTTGCCAAAATGGATGGACCGGGAGGAGGGCGGGGGGTCTTACAAATATCATAGTAGGCCCTACCTAGCTTCCTATGGTAGAAAGTTCATGCAGAATGCTTTCTTTACAAATCTGTCCTTCGAGGGTTTATAGCAAGAAAGACGGGAGTGATGTTTGTTGTTATCTATCTATTCTCTTCTTTGCTAGGAGGTTTTTATTTCCCAAACATCATTAGAAGAAGCCGTGACTCTACCTCCCTTGAGAAATTTCAAAGAAATATCCATTGCCTGAAATCTCTTGACCTTTAATATGAAACACGACCTTTTGTCATGTTTTACAACTTGCAATATGTTTATGGGCATCTAAATCCATCCAAACACTATTGGAAATAATGTGTTGAAAATAGTAGATAATACTAAAAACAGATAGAAAATTAAATAATAAAATAAAGTAAGAAAAGATGACTTATTTATTTTAGTCATGGCATAAGTGGGTCACTTGGCTTAAAACAAAATATGTCCTCCTTGGACTGCGTCCCAAGTGCAATAGGAATATTGGACAGTTGGCCTCTAGGATATAATAACTATTACTCGTCTCAACGGTGCACTCGTCGTGCACGGGCTCAAGCTAGCATGCAAAACTTAATCAAATTGAATTGACTTGACGACAAACTTGGTTAGTAAAACAACACTGAACCATAAATGAATTTTTTAATAAACAGAGAAAGAAATCGTTGGTTTGAATCGATTAATTCATAAGAGGAGTACGCCTATAAATAGACCACGATTAGTTGCTTAAAGCACCGTTTCAAATGGGTTAGGTCTGTTGGTTTTAAACCCAACCGATGTGACCACCTAAACAGACGTGTATTCGTGTAAAACCAATAGGTGCGAGTTTACTGGTGGAGTGTAAAACAAAAACCATTAGCTTGAGTGTACTCTCAGTGTACACATAAACCTAAACCCGGACTTGGCCCGGCCTGGCCCGGCCCGGCCCGGCCCACATACACGGCCACGGCATGGCTTAGTGCGTGACCATGTGTGGTCAATGACGTATGTTTGTGCTAATGATATTACCCCCATTGGACCAAATTCACGTGCCCTCTAAGAAGGGGCTCAAGCCCATGCAAAACTCTTCTTTTATATACTTGAGTTTTTCTTTGGTCCTTTCAGATGTGGGACAATAAATACATTGAAAACAAAATACGTTTCAAAACAAGAAACAATGATTTTATTATTATTATAACAAACACCCCTTGTAATTGGATTACCTGTAATTGGTTCACTACTTAATAACTTTATAGGCATCCAAACGACCCCTAAATGGACTCGAATGACTGCATGTTGTCCATTATGCTTGCAAAAGCATTGGGTAACTCGATCCATGGACATCGGAATATCTAACCTGATTTACACTAAATTTGTATGTGAGGCTTGCATGATAAGTGGACCGGGTTATGTGCCTAGTCATCTCCCCCATTGATCCATCACTAGATTAGTACATTTTCAAGTGTAGTGCATTTTATCAATGCATTGGGGCACAGATTGGGTACTACCCCGCTAGGACCTAGCTAGAGATGGATGGTCATGTTAGGGGCTCTGTGGGGCTCACCATGATCTATATGTTTTATCCATGTCATCCATTTATTTTGATAGATTATTTTAAGCCATGAGACCAAAAAGAAGTCAGATTGAAGACTCAAATGGACTAAACCGCGTGAAACGGTAGAGGTTTAAAGCCTACCGTTAAAAACTTCTAAGGGGCCACGAAAGTTTTGGATCAAGCTGATATTTATGTTTCCCTTCGTGCAGGTTCATGTGACCTTATGAGAATGTTGGATGACAAATAAACATCATAGTGGGCCTTACGAAGTTTTCACTGGTAATAGTTCAATCTCCACTGCTTCACATGGTGTGATCCACTTGAGCTTTCGATCTGCCTCTGTTTGGCCTCAAGCCCTAAAATGATCTATCAAACTAGATGGACAATATGCATAAAACATGTAGAAAGTAGTGGGCCCCATGGAGCACACGTTACAAGTCTCTAGCTAGGTCCCGGTGGAGGTAGTACCCAATCCATGCTCGTTGCATTTGGGGGCGTGGGGTTTCAAATTAGAAGAGTTTGGCCCAACAATCACTGATGTTGGGAGTTGTGATAAATGTGGATGGCTCGTGCCAAAGACAAATCTCTTTTTGTGTACCCCAATTATAAAATTAGGAAGAAAAATAAAAAAAAGTGTCTACTTAAATTATTTTCTTTTTAAAAAGAGTTTAAAATTAATGGCTACTTCCCACTTTTGACTGTATCTATGATACATAGGCTAACGGTAGAAACATCCCGTGAACAGGTTGATCGTATAAGAAGATAGAATGTCTAATGACTCAGATCCAAAATTCAAATATCATGATTATGAATGAAGCATGATCATATGGTCGGTGGTAGTGAGAAAATAAATGGTTGAGATAAACCCAAATGCAATCCACACGAGAGAACTGACCACTCTGCCCATTGGTCTCCAAGATCATAAGGGCTCACTGACGCAGGGAAGGACGTGAGGTCGAGCACCATCTTCCTCAAGATGATAAATATTCTGAATCCACGGAACTTCTCTGGACTTCTCACAGAGACTCCTCGAATCCACGAGGAAAGAAAGCAGAAATTAGAAAAGAATTTCTAATAAATTTGAAAATGATTAATGAATGAATAAAAATGAGTTTACAACCCTTTAAATAATGGTACCAAAGCAATAGGAAAGAAATCAGACTCAAACTACAACTAAAACTCCTAGAATCCGTGACTTACTATAAATAGTAAACTGACTATTTATAGACGGTTGTGATGTCTACTAGTGCATAAGGTTTTCGGCCAAAAATAGTAAGTGTCCTATTTGGCTTCACCAAACCGTTCGCCTAATTATCCTAAGCACTTTTCATGTTGGACACAACTCTTAAAGCCCCACGGATGAAGAGCTATAAGCAAACTAAAACTTACTATTTATAGTAAAAACAAAATCAAAATGGGGAAACGACCGTCAATTAGGGGGTTTCTCGCAAATCCGGGCTATGCAACCTGGCATAGCGGGGTTGGTTGGAAAAGTAGCTTGTTCTACCCCAAAATCATATATTTTACGTCAGATAACTCATTCCGGATTGCGAGATACGCCCAATCTAAGGTCTGATGGTCTGGATCACTTCTGTTGTCGACCGTGCCTTTTCTGATCCATCTTGGCCATGAAATTGTCCGCGACCCGCTCTACATCAGTCACTTGCAAGCATGGATTCCATGTGAATCGGAATTCAAATTATGATTATCATGGAATTCATATGAATTGTAATCCTTCATGGTGTTTGGCACCATTCATATAATCGTTCCATGTGAATTCAATTTTGGTATCGGGAACCTTTCTCCTTGCATGACATGCATTTTAGTGAATTCTCAATAGTGATCCACTGTAGGGTTTATGTGAAATCCACTTTATTAACCAGGTGTGTCATTCCATTTTAACTGTAAGCTCAAAATTCAGCTTGGTTTGTGATTTCTTCAGACCATATGATTGAAAACAATATACAAGGTACACCTCTCCCAATTGTTTCCCTTCATATGACTCACTTGAATCATGAACCGAGCTGATTTTTAGTCCTATGGTTAAAATGGAGTGCCACACCTAATGATCCGGTGGATCTCACGTAGGCATTAAGGTAGGATACACTAATTCTTGAAGTTAACTACACTTAATAAACCTACTATGCCTTAAAAATGTTGTGTGACGTAGCTATTATGATACTTATGTAAAATCCACCCTTACCCGGTGGGTCTCATAAAGACTAAATATCAAATTGCTTTATGATTTAGGTGGGCCATACAAAAGGAAACAATAACCCTCATCCCTCTAATTTGTTTCCTTTTGCGCGCGACCCGTGTGAATTGAGAATATGTCTGTTTTTCATTTCTAGCCCCACATTTTAGTTTTGTATGTAACGTTGGAGTTGATTTTATATAATTATCATGGTGGACTCTTCAAAAAATTAACATTGAGTGTCCCTCTTCTAGCTTTTCACTTGGTATGGCCCACCTGAATCACATGCTAAGCTGATTTTTGGGTTTTACGATTAAATTAAGGGGCACACTTAATGATTGAGGAAGATTTCATGTAAAAATCACAATAGGTCCCATTAATTCTCTTGAAGCATGTGCATAGTTTATTTTAATGATCATCCATAATAAAGGGTGATAATGCAATTTAAAAAGTTGAAGAATTCAAATCAGGCAAAAGGGTGCATCATGTAACTGTACAATTAGACTTACTTTATCCTTTACCACCCATTCCCACCATTTACCATAATTTCTACTTGCCAAAACACCCTGCCATGATGCCAAAGATAGACCTGCACATTTGGTGGATATGTAATGCTGCGGCAAGCCTAATGTCTATATTTTATATCTACTCCCGTCACCCGTTTTCCCAGCTAATTTTAGTGCATAAGCCCAGAAATGAGTAGACCCAGACGCCATGTAAAATATGGATAATTTAATGTCAACGGTTAAAAACTTTCTAAGGTCCACCGTAATATTTATTTGTCATCCAACCTATTGATAAGGTCACACACCTGAATAAATGAGGGGAAAAATAAAAATATCAGCTTGATGCAAAATTTTTGTGGACTGAGGAAGTTTTTAATGGTGACAGTTTAATCAGCACTGTTTCCTATGGTGTGGTCCACCTGAGATTTGGATCTGATTTATTTTTTGGCTCATGCTGTAAAATGAGGTCAAAAAACAATTGGACCGTGTGGATATAAAATACAGACCTAATCGTGGGCCTTACAGCCACGGATCCACAAAGATCCACCAAAATCCCGCGACCAAAAGATAGGCAAAAAGAAGACAGAATTAGGTTAGCCCACGCCGCGGGAAACAACAACGATGGGAATACCCACCATTGAAGGATTTTGGGGCCCACAGACTTCGTGGATTCGGCTGATATTTGCATTTACCCATCATCCAGGAAGGATTCACCTCATGAACGGGTTGGATGTCGTACAAACATCAAAGCGGGCCCCAGGACGGTGGAAATACCCACCATTGAAGTGTTGTGGGGCCCACGGACTTCTTGGTTTATGATGATTTTTGTATTTACCCATTTTCCACGGGGGCTTACCTCATGAACGGGTTGGATGTCATACAAACATCAAAGCTGGGAACGGGCAGCAACCTTGAGTGGCCCATGATGTATGGGCCTTATCCACACCGTCCATCCATTTTTTCGTATCATTTTAGAGTATAAATTTAAAAGATGAGGCAGATCCAAGGCTCAAGTGGACTACACAATGGGAATTAAACTCTTACGATTGAAAACTTATGAGTATAAAGAAATTTTGGATGGGTATAAAGAAATTTTGGATGGAGCTGGAATTTGCGTTTTCTCTCTGGCTATATCCATGCAACTTCTAGAAGGAAATGGATTGGCTACTTCCCCTGGCACCTAGTGGCTGGTGGTGGTTGGTGCTATGTGGGCTGCATCATAATGTATGCGCTTCATTCATCCCGCTCATGCATTTTTTAAGATCATTAATGGCTTGATCCTAAAAATGATAGGTATATACATCTTGGGTGGACCACATTATAAGAAAATTACAGTAATTGGATATCTATTGTGAAGATCCTTCTAAGGTCCGTTGTACTATTTATTTGACATCCAATTTATTTATTAAGCCATATAAGCTTAGATGAAAGGAAAAAATAAAAATTAACTTGATTGAGAGTTTTCATGGATCCAAAAGTTTTTAATGGTTTAATTCAACACTGTTTATTGTAATGTGGTCCATTTTAGATTGGGATATACCTCGTCTTTGGTCTCATCTATCAAATAATATAAAAAAATAGATGGACAACGATGAAACACATACTCCATGGTGAGGCTCACAAAGCATCGATCATAAGTCATGGATGGTGGCAGCCGAGTAGCCAATCCGTTTCCCTTCATGAATAGGTCCGATGGCAAATAAACATCACGGTGGGCTCTAGGAAAGTTTTAACTGTGAGGATCATTATCACCGCTGCTTACTGTGGTGTGGTCCACTTGAGCCTTGGATCTGCCTCATTTTTAAATTTATTTACTAAAATGATAGGAAAAAATGGGTGGACGGTATGGATAAGACTCAAACATCAAGGTGGCCACTCAAAGCTGCTGCCCGTTCCCAGCTGGTAACGGGCAGGGGTAGGACGCAATCCGCGTCCGTCAAAGTGGGTCCCAGGACGGTTTCAATGGAGGACATTCACATCTCCACCGTTTACTACGGCATTGCCCATTTGCGGTATGGATGGCCTCATTTTCAAAGTTGAGCCGTTGAAAACGTTGGACGGAGTGGATCTTACAAAGATATCTCGGTGGGCCCCACAAAGTTTTTTAGTTGCACGGGCTTTCGTATGCCGCAAGCAAACCTTCCAAGGAGGCTTCGCGGTTCTGCCTATATATATGAAGCGCCTCTCTCTATTTCTCGAGTTCGCAATTTCTCTCGAAGCATCTACAAATCGCGATATCTGAGCCGAAGTCATCAGGTAGATTTTCGATTTTTCTCTCTTTTCTTTTCGTCGAGATTCTCATCTGTTCGAAGATCTTTAAAATTCCTGATAGTTAGGGTTTGATATTCTCTCATTCGCGAAAAAAGGCATTTTTAATTCTAATACATATAAATCTTCTGATGTTGATGTTGAATCGAATTATGTGGTTGCGTTTGGATGCACTATTGAATTGAATTGTGATAATTTTCCATTTCAAACGTTCATTTGTAGGAATGGGTGTCGGAATGGCGATTACATTGCTTACAATCTGGGGTTGGAAAACTGTATTACGGCCCCATAACAGCCGACTGGCGTTGCTGTTATCTAACGACGATGGCAATGGTGGTTATGAAATGGAAAAAAATCGAAAGCATAGCCAATGAAAAATAACGGGCAGTTTTTCATTACTGTTGGAAATAGGCTTCTGTATATAATGACCACTGTTTCGTAAATAATGGCTATTATTGAGATATAACAAAAAAACATAACAGAGTAGAGAGTGACCGTTGTCGTTCTAATGGCTGTTTTGCAAGGAAGTTTTTTTTTTTTTTTATTTATAATTTTTTTAAATTTTTATAACACAATGGAGAGTGTACATTAGCGTTGTAACTTGTGACTTGTAATAGCTGTTATAATGGATGAGATATGTTTGTTCTATTTTTAAAATTATTTTTATGAGCATCCGTAGCGATTTGGATTGGAACAGAAAGTACTGTCATTGCAATTCTATAGGGAATCTCTTTCAAGGAATTGCAGGCAAGACTTCTTTACAATTAATATGGTCTGCCCTTACTCAATTCCTCATCGGATTCAGAATTGCGGGCGGGTTGCTTGCTACGGTCACTACGTTCGCTTTGCTCTTGAGTCATAATTACAACTTAAAAAACAAAGGGTGTTTGTGTTAACAGGCCTCCTCTCCTCTCTTTCCTAATTAAAAGATACTTTCAGCTCTTTATCTGCTCTTAACTCCTTCCTACCTTTCTTAGCTAGGGAATATGGTCCGCCCTTACTTAATTCCTCATTGAATTCGGAACTGCAGGTGGGAATACCTTACTCGTAGCTCTTCAGCTTTCTTCTTTCTTCAATTTATTAGACTAACAATTGTGATGCAATTCAATCAATTTGTGCATCCAAGTGCCCTTTGAAAATTAAAGTGTGACCGAAATTGGTGGTTTCTAGACACATGCTCTGATTAGGGTTTCATTGACATTGTGTGGTTCTCTTTTGATACTTGATAGTACTGTTTGGGGAACAGAAATAAAGGTGGGATGAGCCCCACCATGAGGGGTCATGCTTCTTGTCTCCTGTTGGAATTGTAAGGCCTTGGCTAGTTGGTTGCTGGGGCTTGCCTGACGAATGGTCTGGATAATGGCAAGGTCGGTCTCACCTCTGTTTTTTCTGGGATGATCTAACTGCTTGTCTTGGCCATGCATCAAATAATGGCTTATTGAATCCCATCTCACTTGAACACTAGAGTGGTTGGTAGCAAGTTTGGTGAGGTGGCATTTTGAGCTCATTATCCTCAAAGCAAATGTGGCATTCCACCTTTTGTGCTTTTGTAGTTAGAAAGTTGATCTGTAAGTATGGGAAAATTGCTTAGTTATGTGGAACAGAAATCACAGCATTAAAGGTAGAAATTAATGGTTTTGCATGCCACTAGCTTTTGATTTGAAAAGGATGCTTTTTGGTGCCATTTATCTGATACAAATTTTATGCTTGTGCAGTACGAATATACAAGTATTGGCGTGTGGATTTTTTGCCCAGAGGAGTTATAAAATGGGTCTGGTAAGTTCATTCAATACCTTGTGTCCCACTTCATGGTTAGCAAGACTTCTAGTTTTTGTAGGATTTATTTTCGACTTGGTTGTCAAGAACAAAAAATTCACCTGATATTTTGAAGCAATAACCAGAACACATAATGGAAAATATATAATCAAGATTAAGTTTAGAAATGAAAATTGAGACCTTTTCTGTCCGGTATTGGAACTTCACTGTATTTCTTCTCAGATGGGTACCATTGTTTAGCTATCATATTGTCGTCCTTGTTGTCATATCTAACACTTTCTCCCAATTGTTTGGGTTGGTCTTTAAATGGTAGATTGGCAAAAGTTTTACAATTGGCTGCCCACCATATGTCAAGCTACCTCTTCTACCCAGGCTCCGAAACCGGCCATGGCAGAGGCTCACAACTTGAGATGAAAGAATACCCTTGCAAAATGCATAAATATAATAAAAGTGTGTAAGTGGAAGAATCATATCTGTAACAGTCACCTATACCAAATGTAACTAAAATTGTTGGGGTAAAAAGTTCACAAAGTTAATGATTCAAAAGACAAGCGACATCGGGAAACGGACATGCAGTGGTAACTGGTAAGATGCTGTCGCTTCCTCTCTCCATGAGAAGTGAATAGGTACAAATATTTTACCTATTACGTTAGACTATGCCGATCCATATATGTACATACTGTCATTACCTCTCTCTTTGCTGATAAGTTATTTCTCCTTTGAAGAAATATAAGTGTCTTTATGTTTTTCTTTTTCTAGTACTATCGAAGATAAAAACTCTAATGAAGTGGAATCAAATGCCTTGAAGGCTTAAAACTTCTTCCAAGAGAGCTCATGGAGTGTCTTATCATATGAAGGGAGATTCTACCATTTCTATTGCTTGGGCCCCAAGGAAATCTGTGAAAATTTTGCCTAAATCATGGTTAATTCACTTGGACTGATTACTGAAGTGCAAATTGGTTCAAGACAAACTGACTTGCTTTTCGATATGATCCAAGTTGTAAGATGCACAAATTCATATGAAATTGTTTAAGACTTGTAATTCAAAGAGAGAACAACTATGTTGTAATCTTTGAGAAACAGAAAGGAAAGAATCTGCTTCTCATTTTTGTGGAAATTAAGAAAGTGTGCCTACTGCCTTTGCTGCTTCTCAATTTTTTTTTGAGAGAGCTGAAATTTATTGAAATGCTTGCCAAAAGATGGGAAAAGAAAACAATCTGACTCTACAACTCAAAAAAAGAAGAGAGGCTAGCAGACTTTGCTGCTTTTACGAAAGAAGCCCAATCCACAACAACCCTTTTAATTTTGCCAATAACTTCTTCCACGGAAGATCCCTTGTCCCAAAAGCAATGACCTTCTTCCATGGAATGTCTGATGCAACAATATATACACAACAATGTGTGCCCACCGTGCAATGTAGGGTGGACATCTTCAACCACAGTGTGTCCTATTGTATGGCCCACCCAAGCTGTAAATCAGGCTGATTTTTTATCATAAGGCCCAAAATCTATATCCAGATGCGATGAATGGCTCTAATGTTGTCACAAAGCACGGTGGTCCCACAAAGGAGAAAAGGATTGATGTCTTGAAAGGACTCTTGCTTTGGAAGATGTATGAAAGTGGAGGGGAAAAGAGGATGCCTATCCTGGTCTGGCAGGAACCAGGTACTTGTAGGGACAAGGTAGACCTTGCTAAGGACAAACAACCCGGAGCTATCTGTCCACAAATTTCTTGGGATTATGGAGAGGATATTTCTCAATGAACGCTTGGCTGACGGCTATAAACCTAGAGAAGTGAGGCCAGGCTCCAACTTTCTTTTCTACCAAATAGCCCCTTAAACTAGTGAGAAATTATTCTAGAAAAAACAACATTCACCACATTGAAGAATTATCCCCAAACTTTGACGCTAGGGCTATGTTTGGAAACCATGGACTCCATGCCAAACAGTGAAAGAGGAAAAATGTTTTCTTTGGTGTGACGATTTGTGTTGTTTGTATATGCAAAGAAGATGGTGGATTCCACCAAGCAATCATTACGCTTTTTCGCAATTAGGATTCTTAGTACAAGAAACTAAGTATTGTGAGAGGAAACGAGATTTCCACTTGCTACCCAAACAAGAACTCAAAATTGGTGTGTAGTTTAAGGACTATAATTTGCTGTTTCTAGGTGTGTAGTTGGCTGTGTAGCTCCCTCGGCGGTGCAGCCTCGTTTCCATTTTTATTTTTATTTTTTCTCTTTTTAATATAAATCATAACTTCTCAAAAAAAAAAGGAAAAAAGAAAAAAAAAAAGAAAAAAAGAACTCAAAATTGGAATCCATGTTTCCATAGTTCTCATGGAAATCAAAATTGCATAATTAATGTTTTTACCCCTTTCTTTTACCTTGGATTCCATGTATCCAAACATGCCCTAAATTCTAGTAATATGTGTAGGACTAAAAATGAATGAAAATTCCATGACTCGATAAATCAAAAGGAGAACTTGCACCATGGAAAGGGTTTGATTGGCCGATAGAACCCAAGCTTGAGCATCGGTGAACTTAACCCACAAAATTGAACATGATAGCACAAGCGGGGAAGTACTGACAAAACTAAAATGAAACCTTCTATTCAAATGATTCATAGTTCCAGTTATAGCGAAACACCCAACCTTTAGAACTAAATGAAATTCTCTATTTAATTAAGGCTCTAATGCTTACTGATAACAAGTCTCTTTTCCACGAGAAACCCAAATATCCATCAAAATCAACTTAGAAATTCAAGTTTAATTTCAATCTTCATTATGAGAATTCCAATCCAATTTAATTTCAATTGCAGTAGCATAAATAAAGAAATGGCATCAGGAAATCTCCCAAAGTTGTTGTAAAACTAAAGCTTTTTCGTAATGCCATGCTTTTGATTCACTGTTTCTCATACCCAAGCGTTTCCTATTTTTACGCCTCATTTTGTAAAGTTGCATCTGATGCAGGACAATTAACCACTTGCTCTAAAAGCTCGAACTAATGGAGCGTGGAAAATTAATCCCTTTTATCTTATAGCCCAGGCCCCACATCCATGGGTTAGGTCCTCGGCCGAACCCTCATCGTGGGCCCCAAATCCATGAGTTTTGCCCCCTCGTGGGCCTCAAATCACATTGGTTCCACCTCACACGAGTTACCCACCTCACACGGGCTGCCCACCCCGAGTGTGCTCCCGTATCCCATAGGCCACCCCACTCGAGCCTGATGTGAAAGTGCCATTGAATTAATCACCCTTGGTGAGGAGTCGGCCGAGGGCAATTAGTTCTTTGTTCTAAAAGCTCGAACTAATAGAGCATGGTGAATTAATCCCTTTTATCTCATAGCCCATGCCTCACATTCATGGGTTAGGTCCTCAGCCGAACCCTACTCGTGGGTCCCAAATTCATGGGTTCCACCTCACATAAGCCGCTCGCCCCGAGTGTGCCCATAGGCTACCCCACTCGAGCCCGGTGTTAAAATGCCTTTGCATTAGCATCATTCTCCATTCTTTTTGGATCCATATGATGTTCAGTCTTGTAAGGCTGAAGTAAAAGGCAAAAACCTTTATTTAATATTTAAATCCACGTGGCATGGGATTGAAGCCTTCTGGAACCAACACAAAGAAAACTTCCCTTTTCCTTTATGTTCGCATGACTAGGGAAGTCACTCCTATTTGTGCGATCATCGATTGAGTTCCCACCTCATAAATGTTACAAATTCAGTGCAACCCCAGGTTTATCATGTTGGCAACAGGCAGTGTTTGGACTATCGATAATCTTTGGAAAATGGGGACGATTATTCCTAACATGTGCCTATGTTGCAAAAATGATGAGGAGCTGATTGACCACCTCTTTGTGCATTGCTCTTTTATTGGGCCTATTTGGACAGATTTCCTAGCTCGTTTCAATGTCCCCTGGCCCTTCCCAAGGGAGGCTGGAGATCTTTTGCTTGCTTGGTATGGAGTGGGCTTAGGGAAGGTTAAGACTTAAGACGGTGTTGTGGAGAATGTCCTTGCTTGCTATTTGTTGTGCTGCGTAGGAAGAAAGAAACACAAGATCCTTTAGATATGAAAGAAAGCCAGTGGAGGGTATTTCTCGAAGTGCTAGATTTTTTGTCGTTGAATGGGCTTGTATTTCTCAAAGTGCTAGATTTTTTGTCGTTGAATGGGCTTCTAATGTTTCTGTGCTCAAGGGTTGTAATCTTGATATTCTTGGGTCTTAGTTGGGTCGCCACCTTGGCGGCTTCGTGCTTTTGTCATTGTTTTCCTTTTGTTTTGCTTTAAAATTTTTCTGTTATCTCTCAAAAAAGGAAAAGAAAAGAAAATGCCAAAACTTGAAATCCCTTTTATGATTTATCAAAGGGGGTGCTTTTGTTTTGTTTTTATTATTTTAATTTTATTTTATTTTAATTTTTTAATTTTTTAGTTTTTTTTGTTTTTTAACATTTTGCTTTTAAATCCCCTGTTAGTTGGGATAAGTCTTAGATGATGATGATGATTTTTCTTTTAAATGAGGACCTGATGGCCACCCGACCTGGTTACCTTTTGGGCCTTATCAGTAGACCCACAGTAGACCCAACCTGGAAATGGTCATGTTGGGCCTCTCAGGCCATTTGGGGTTCCCAGCATGCTGGCAGCCTTACAGGATGGGACCATTCTCAGCTCAGCCTACAAAGTTCCTAGTGTCTTTGCCACAGCTTATACAATCCTCGGTATTCCAGGAAGGTCCTCTTGTAGCTGGTGTTTCAGTTGCTGCTGCTGCTCTCGGAGGCAGATACCTAATCCAAGCATGGCAAGCATTCAAAGCCCGCCCTGCTGTTCCTCGGATGCGTAGATTCTATGAGGGCGGGTTCGAGCGGGCAATGACAAGAAGAGAAGCCGCATTGATCCTTGGAGTCAGGTAAAATTATCTTGGATGCCCATTTACCTCAGCGCAATTTCTACTTGCAAAAGGCTACCACAATGTGCGTGCTTTATAGGATCCCACAATGGATGTGGATATATCTGGTGATTGGGGCCATTGATTTGGTCTGCCACTGCACAGATGGACCAGAAGCCAAGATTCATGGTGATCGGACAAATGGCAACTAATAGTCATTGAGTTACCTGTTGAATGTGGACTGCCATTTTTTATTTATTTATTTATTATTATTATTATTTTTTTGAGCTAAATCAAACATCTTACAGGTGTCTGCTGGGATGGTTGCCATAGTCCAATGGCCTTGCTTTTCTGGCAATTGACCATCTGTGTGGCGGTTCACAAAATCAATGGTCATGATCAGTTTACAGTCTCGCACAAGTGTCATGTAGCACACACTTTATGGGAACTCGATCAACCGCAAGTACCATTGTAGCATTCTCTTTTCTTTTCCTTTTCCCTGCTTGAAAGTGGATGGAGCCACCAATAATTTATTGCTTAAAAAAAAGAAGATTTATTTACAGCCAACAGGAGGAGGACATGCAACAATGACCTCCAAAACTTGCAACACAATAAAAAGAAAATATAAAGAAAACAGCCCTTCAAGCCCCAAAACTGAACTACTTGGATGAAAAATCCCAGACCTATCCATGATGAAAGCAGATTTGATGGTTGCCGGCAGGTCTTCTGAACTGAAAAAAAGAAAAAATAAAAAAGCAAAAAAACTGAAAAAGAGAAGGTGGAAGCAGCTAACTTAACTATCTGCCCCACAGTTTGCTAAAATGACAATCCAAACAAAGACAATATCCTTTTTTGGATAGGTAAGTATGGGCTCAAACCCAAGACCTCAATGTTGCAACACACTGTCTACTACTGAGGCATAGTGTCGAACCCCAAAGACAATATCCACAAATTTCCCTCTCCCAATTCCAAACTTTCTAGAGATACAACAAATAAGAATTTCCTGCATCAAAGACCGATTTTCTGCCACTACCCCAGAAGCCTGAGGAGATTGACAATAATGTGTTCCATCCATCAAAAGACTCAAAGCTCCAAAATCTGCAATAAAATCAGAACATGTATGGTATGAAAAAAAATGCCTGAATTACATTTCCATGACAATCCCTTGTTACACTGCTACTACCTGAAGGATCAGGGTTGCCACTTGACACACCACCACCTGTTCATCTTAAGGTTAGGGAGGTGATATTATAAGAGAGAGGGAGCCATCTTCTGGACAAAAGAGCACTCATTCCTGAATTGGTTCCAAGGTCTAAAGTATCATATGAAACCATTTCTGAATTGGTTTCAAGGTCTAAAGTATCATAACGAAACCGGTATGTATCACCCGAAGCTTACCAGTATTGTCCATGAACAGTACGGTTGTATCGGCCCATGCCAGCCAGAAACAGCCTGATATAACACGGGGAATATGCCTGCCCATTTCTAATGAATAATACTACACGGTAAAACCAAATTTGTACTCGATTGGTTACCTGCACGGCACGCGCTATCATTGCCATTCCAAAACATTTCTGTTTGTCATCCCACTGTTAATGCTTACCCTTCTGTTATGGATAGGGAGAAACCAAATGTCGAATTGGAAAACCACAAAGGAATCCTTGGATGGGGAAACAGTGGAAACCAATCTGATTTGCCCTGTTTGTGAAGCGTGGTTGTTTTTCATGGAAATGTTAGCAAGTCAACTGTCAAATGACAGTTGTCATCACCTGTAACTGTGGAAGTTGACCGTTAATATGGTTTTTGGAAGAAATTGGGATTCATTTTTTTTTTCATGAAAATGTTGGAAATGGAAAAATGGTTTCCATAACAACTACTTTTCTCAAACAGTGAAAAGTAAATTTATATGGAAAACAATTTCTTTTCCAAGGCTTTCGACATTACCTTAAAAAAATGAGACTTTGGTTAGAAGATTTCTCAACTTCCAGATTTCCCAAAAAATGAGACTTGGGTAAACAGTCACTGCTGTTTGGATAACAAAGCCCCCATTGAATCTGATTCTGAAACCTTTGCTTTTAGGCATATGAAATCTGGAAATGCAAATATGAAACAAACAGCTGTTCCTCATACTGCTCTCATCGTTGTTATTCTTTTCTGCTGGGGGATTTAACTTCTTCTTCTTCTTCTTTTTCCATCTTGCCTGTTACTTCAGGGAGCATGCTGTGATGGAAAAGATCAAAGAGGCCCACCGGAGAGTTATGGTGGCAAACCATCCTGACGCTGGCGGAAGCCACTATCTTGCTTCAAAGATCAACGAGGCGAAGGATGTTTTGACAGGAAAAACCAAGGGTAGTGGGTCTGCTTTCTAGATTAGATGGGGTGCTTCTTGTAACTCTATTCACCATTACACTTATTTTGCTGAAAAGCAAGAATTACCCCCAAAATTTTGAGGGAGTCATACAGAAAATTTTGACCTGATTCTTAAGATTGTAGGATAAACTTTCGTAGCTCCGTTGTAACAATAATAATTAAAAAAACATTTATTAGCTTCAGTCAACTGTAAGCTTTTATGCATTTGCCAAAGGATTTTGTAATATTTCAGTGAATCAATCCAATTGCTTCCAACCATTCGGTGGGCTTTATGGTGTTTGATGGTACAGTGTTGAAAACTGAAATGGATTCAAACCGAGTTGAATATTTTTGGAAAGAAGAGGTTGATATTGTTTTGGGGCGTGTGGGTCCACTGTGATGTATGTGCATTAATCCGGCCGTCCGTCCGTTTTGACAGCTTATTTTAGAGCATGATCCAAAAAATGAAGTAGATACAAATCTCAGGGGGACCACACCACAGGAAACAGTGGTAATTGGAATACCCACCATTAAAAAATTCTTGGGGGCCACTGGAATGCTTAATCGCCATCCGACCTCTTGATAAGGTCACAAATACCTGGATGAAGGGACCACATAAATATCAGCTTGATCCAAACTTTTGTGGCCCATAATAAGTTTTTAATGGTCGATCACCGCCGTTTCCAGTGGTATGGTCCACCAGAGATTTGGATTTTCCTCATTTTTTGGATCATGCCCCAAAATGAGCTGTCAAAAATGGATGGGCGGTGTGGATGTAAGGCACATACATTAGGGTGGGCCCCACAGCCAGGTCCATTGTTTTGACTGCCAGTTTGTAGACGATACATTGAAAGGTTAAGATCTGTCATTTTCAGGCCTCACCAATGATCTAGATTCATGCCCACTTGATGCACGGATCCACCCGCATGAATGCAATGTTTTGATATTTCTTGAGAGGTCAGTGTTGCTCCATGAGTCTTTCTGCCATATGGTAGTGTTGCTTTAGAAAATATTGTGCCCATAAAAGCACCTTATAGATGATGAAGTTAGTGATTGGGCACGCACAAACTGCCAAGTGGATCAGCTGACCATTGAAATTGAGAATGACATGTTGAGAATCCAGCCATCAATTGGAGCTAACAGCCGGGCAACCAGCTCTCCACAATCCAGCCACTGTGAGAAGGAAAGATGTTGACTGCTAGATTCAAAGGCATGGTTGAGAGCCGGAGGGCCATGAAGCAGAGCTGAAACAGCTAAGCGATGCTCTCCACAGGAAGTGGGGTCCTTTTAGGGCATGAACCCAGTATTGAAGCATATCCAAAGCACAAGTGGACCACGCCACTGGAAATAGGGGGGAAAATGATGTCCACCGTTGAAACCTTCCTAAGGTCTACCATCATGTTTATTTGTTATTCAACCTTTTCACAAGGTCACACATGCATGCATAGATGAAGGGAAAATACAAATATCAGCTTGATTTAAAATTTTTGTAGCCCTAATAAGTTTTCAACCGTATGCCTTTAAATCACACTGTTTCCTGTGTTGTGGTCCACTTGAGCTTTGGTCATGCCTCAACTCTAGCGGGTTGAAGGAGAGATGATAGTTATCAATCCAGATCAGATAAGATTGAACAGGAAAAGGAACACACCTTTTATTTCTTCTTCTTCTTTCTTTTTTGTTTTTTTAATTATAAAAATCCCTCCACCCTTCATTCCAAACGTATGACAGGGATCCTACATGAGAGAGTGCTTCCGCAAAGGGCAAGAGAACCAAAGGAGTACAAACAAAGCTAGAATCTCTTAGGGGGTTGCCGTACGTGACATGTGGGGCCCACCCACTTGGGGGTAACATGAGTGGATCAAAGTAGCACATGTCAAAGATGATCTCAAATACAAAAATATCAAAGTAGGCATGAGATAGGTTTAATCGTCTATTTTCACTAAGAGCCTGTTTGTTTTGTCAATTTTCTTAGTATGTATTTTATTGATTTTCCTAATGATGGAAAGGAAATGCACAATTATTAAACCAAACATGAGAATGGTTAGTCAAATGTATATATATTTTGAAGAAAAGAAATTTGTAACTATTACATGTTTTCTTATAATTATTGTAAAGAATTTGAATTCAGATAGCATTAATGAATTTTGGTGATGATCTAATATTAAAGTAATGTAAAAATATCATTGTTATGATTTTATTGCCAATAAATCAAATATAAGATTGGGCAGTCAATGCAGATATTATTAAGAGTTGGGTAAAATCATATGTAATCATTGCACATTTTCTTTATATTATCGTTTCTTGTTTTGTAGGTCTTTCGAGATTCATGGAAGGTGTTTGGTCAATTCAATCAAACACGTGCCACACATGTAAGCGAGAGACTATATTCGAACTATAATGCACGGGTATGTTAGAGCCTACTTGACTCAAATATTTGATTGAATCATTAGTGTTCCCAGTGTTAAGATAAATAGATTAGAGATTGGACACAAGATCCAATTGTCCACTTAACTACCAATTTATACTTTGTTTTAGATGATTTATAAAAGGACAGGGTTTAGCCATTTTGAATGTATTCTTTTTTGCCTTGTGATAATAAATGTGAGCTTAACAACTCAAGGACATTTTCTTTCAGCATGATTTACTACTGTAATTCAACAACAAAGATAGAGAAAGAAAATAAATAAAAGACAAAAGTATTATTTTATTGATGATTTATATATATATATATATATATATATATATATATATATATATATATATATATATATATATATATATATAAATAAAATAATAGTACTCATGATTGACTTGAGGGATGATGATCCGTTCGTTGCCCAGTCAGAGCTGAGCTTTGTAAAGGGATAATAGTGATGTACGGAATAATCATTTGTTCATCGCTCAATGAAAATCGAGTCTTATGGTAAAATGATTAATGGATGCAAATCTTCGACAATATATTCGTTGCTTGGTCGGAATCGAACTTCATGGCAAGATAGCCAATGAGGTAACAACCTTCTTGTGGTTTTGGTGGGAACCAAGTACGTAGCAAGATAGTCATGACTCAACTATTCGTTCATCGTCTGACGTGGACCGAACCATGTAGTAGGAAAGCCTTGTAGCTTTCCGTTCGAAATTAAGCAATCTTCCTTACGATTCAACGAAATGTCGTGGATTAAAGATAAAGAGATTAATTACTAATTAAAAACTATGTGCCCCAGGCTATAAGTAGTGATAGGGTTGAAACTAAATTAAAATAAAAAAATAAATGTCCATGGTGGATGAATAATTAAGAGTTGTTTGATTGTAATGGTCTGAGACAATTATCTGTAGAAATCTCTTTGATTCTTCTACATCGGCATGACTTATTGCGTATATGATGCAAGACACATGATTCAATGCTAGCATGCAATATGAATATTATGAAAGAGTCATTCATAAAGTAATTCAATTAACAAAAGATACTAACCCACCAAGTAATTAATAGTAAACAATAAGAAATAAAATATGATTTAACCTAAATCAATGTCCACACAATAAGAAATCACAAAAATCAATTAAAATTAGGCTTAATGGAAGGATACAACTTTCAATTTAGTATAGGTACTTTTCACACAAAATGGACATATTTATAAGTTTTATAATTAGGGTTATGAATGAAAAAATATGAACTTTGAAAAATTAGGATTAATGAAAAGTGAGAAATTTGAAATTAGGCTTTTTAAAAATGAGAGAAAATAAGAAATTGAGGATCTAAGGTTTAAGGTAGGGTTATAGATGGGGGGATCAAGGGGTTTTGATGAGGGAAAGAATGAGAAGTTAAAGGATTGTGTATATGGTCAACTTAGAGGCTTGTACATGTAGGTCGTTGGTTAAGATTTTTGGGTCGTTAGTGATTGATTTTGATTGTGGTTAAAGCTGGATGATAAAAAGTTGAAGAAAAAGATGATTTGAATGGTCTTGGATGAGAAGGGAAGAAGAGATATGAAGTTTTTGAAAAAAATACCTCTTTTGAATACAAATAAAGAGAGAATGAAGTTAATATATGGAAGCCTCGCACCTCTATTGAATGGGATGAAGAATGGAATCATACTACACCCAAGCTCCAAATCACATATGGTATTCTTCAAATCATATAAAGAAGAGAAAACACAAAGCCATTAAGGCTTCACGTACCCATTTTCTCATTTATAGTTTCAAAAAAGACCTTTTACAAAAACACACTCCCAGATAAGATTCTCAATATAAAAACGCTTAATAAACTAAAAGTTGTTCCTAACTCCCTAATTTCAATACAAGTATAAGGTATACCAAAAATAACGAAGCATGTAAACAATTTAAACAAGTAAACTATTTCGTGGCCCATGGGGGTCCACAAACAAGGTGTCCAATGATGATCCAACGGTTCGATCATCATGTCCCCCAATTCAACTGTCTGATGTGTCCGTCAAGCTCTTATATGCAGCCCATGTGCATCTTCCCAGGGTGAGGTCTTTAAAGATACACGAACATGCACGTGAGGTCTTCAACGTGATTAGAAATGTGAATTAGGCCAAGTGAGCTCCATGTAATGGTCATCCAGTCATAAGGAGACTGACTCGGCTCTCTTCCTCTAGTATGGTATTTAAATGTCCTCATCAGTATAACCATGTGTACAAGAGATATACTTTCGCATGCGTGGGTTAAACTCTTCATGTCTCTAAACCCCCATAATGGAAATTTATTGTGATCTTGATGTTATTTGACTTTTGCATCCGTAAAGAGTTAATTTTGATAGGGTTGTATCACTTAATGCTAGATATATATATCCCTTAATGAGATTCCGACGTTTACCGTTGAGAGAGGGAATTGCTTTTTACAAAGAATACTTTATTTATTTATTTGTTATTTTTTTGTTTTTCAGAATTTTAACATTTAATGTTATTTCATGTATACATTTTTACTTCATTCTCTTAAAATTATCTACATTATATATGACATGGCTATCACATAGTGTCTTCAGTCTTTTGTATCATTGGATTTGAATACATTAGATCAGGTGTAAACAATGATGCAAGGCATGGGTAAAATTTCACTCATCATTTAGTGCATGATGCCAACACATGGTTCGATATCATTAGATCATATAAGTATGCCAAAAATAAGTATATATATAAAACAACATTATTTTGATACAACCTATTTTATTAACGGGGCCTTTATTTTGGATGCAAACGAAAATGAGACAAAAAGCAATGCCATGAGTTTATCATGACTCGGATGTGCTATGTGACCCGAATTGACCGCGATTTGGTATGAACACATCTGGCTCAACACCACGACCACGACTCACCTTGGCTCAGCTCCTTCAGGTTGATTCATCCCTGACTCGGGCTAGTCACGACTTAATTCCAAAACGGCCGAGTTAGTCCGACTCCCCAAGTGCTTTCAACCATGTATTACAGTGATCGCTTGCCTCTTTTCACAAGACCCATGTATTACAATCCGAAAATAGACCCATGGTTCAGAATTCTAGAACATTGGTCTGGTTGACTGGCCATGCCCCAAAATTCTCCTCCATGCAACGATATTAACCTTTGAATTCCTGGCATACAAATATACGGTTAAAATGAAAAACACGTCAGCATTCAAATCAAACGGTTGGTGCACAGGATCTTCCAATTTAGAATTTCTTTTCTAGAAAATTCCATCGGCATTGGGACCAATGCTCCGGATTTTTGGAATCATGGCTGCACTTGTCAGAATTGAACACCCACGTATGAAAACGGATTGCGTGTGTGACACACGTGTTGACCTCACCAAGTTCTATGGGCTCCACCATGATATATGTATTATATCCACACCATCCATCCATTTCGAGAGATCATATTAGGGAATGAATCAAAAATTGAATAAGATTTAAAGTTCACGTGGACCACACCACAGAAAGCAGTGGGACAATGATGCTCACCGTTGAAACCTTCCTAGGCCAAACCATGATATTTATTTTCCATCCAACCTGTTCATAAGGTCACACAGACCTGGATGAAGGGAAACCACAGATATCAGCTTCATCCGGAACTTCCGTAGACCCTAAGAAGTTTTCAATGGTACGCATTCAATTTCCACTGCTTTATGTGGTGTGGCCCACTTGAGTTTGGATCTTTAATATTTTTTGGGATCTTTCCCTAAAATCATCTATCCGAATGGATAGACGGTTTGGATATAACAATACATTATTGTGGGCTCCACAGAACTTGCTGACTTGTGTGGCGCACCATGCAATCGGCTTCCCCTATGTACAGTGTTGAAAGCTGACGGCAACGTTTACCATGCAATTCTTCCTTGTCGGCCGTAGAATCTACCCAAAATTGCACTTAGTCAGGATTGGAGGAATTATGTGATCCCCGACCGTTGATTTGCATCTTGCATAGTATCCGTTGTTATTTATTATAAGTGGGCCTATGGCTCATTGATCCAGACCATTTATCCGATGGACCAACCGTGATAGGATTATTATACCTAGAGGTGTATACGAAGCAAGTTAGCTAGTTCCAACTCGACTTGAAAAAGCCCGATTCGGCTCAGCTCAAACCTTGAACTGATTTTTTGAGCTCAAAAATAAGTTTGAGCTGAGTTCGAGCTGTCCCTACTCAACTTAACTCGGATCCAACTCAACTTGAATTGAACTCCGATCGGACCAATTCAGTTACTCGGTTACTTTGATATTGATGTTGCTTACCAAGTGTCATTATGAAATGACTCAACGAAGTGTGGCTGGTGGTAAGAAAGGTATGTATGTGAAATCATTATTTTTTTTTTCTTAATTTTTATGTTGCTTAGAAGGTGTTTGATAAAATGCTAATAAAATCATTGCCACCACCTTAAATGTAATGAGATTTTGATGGTGCATTTTAGATGTTTGCAAAAATGTTGTGGGGGCAAGCTTGACTCAATCTTGGCTTGAATTGGCCGAACCAATAGCCAAACCGGACCAAGCTAGCTAGTCAAGCTCAAGGACAGGGCTGATCTGAGTTCAAGCTGAGGTCAGCTAGTAGCCACGGTTCAACTGGATGTACACTCCTAATTATACCGTAAAGTTTTTCTTCTTCTATGGAAAGATGTGAAGCATGGGTACCTTCGTCCGTTTCGATTTTAATTTATTGGTAGGGTAGATTGTCCGTGTATGATGTGGGTCCCACCCAACCAACGGCATGAATCACAAAACGGCAAGAATCACAAAAGCATGTGTATCATCGTACGAACTAGGGATCCAGAGGTACATGCGGCCATGGTTCTGTGATCCTGTGCATTGATGGGCCCGATCAGATGGACCTTCCAGATTGGAAGATCATAACCACCCAATCTTTGGCTTTATTAAAAGTTAAATGTGGACCAAACATATCTCCGACTCTTTCAGGCCACCAGATGAAGGGCTGGGATTGTTCCACTATAGAACGTTTTGGGGCATGTGGGTCCACTACGAGGACCATCAGATCAACGGTAAACCATGAATCAGTAGCACAATCCAAGATGATATATAACTCAATTGGATTGCATGGCACACGCACGAGATCCAGGCCGTTCATCAGGTGGACCGCGAGTGTTAGCTGAAATCTGGCCAGCCCCACTCATCAGGTGAAACACGTTTGTTCAAAATGGACGCTTTAGGAAAGAATAACCAACGGACAGCTTTATTTCTTGGCTAGGACGCGTGATGAACATCCAGGATCTTTTACACGTGTGCCACTTCAGCCCCGTTGGGAGCGTGAGATTGGCGCCTGCAGACTCCCGGCTGCGCAGGGAGATGATGCTGTAGAGCGGAAGGAACCGGAATGTCGTAGAGCCATCTTCCCATAGTGCCACGTGGCTGAGAAATGTGTCAATCAGGTCCGTCTATCTAGTGAACCTATCATGGATGACTAGTATTTCAAAAATTAAAACTAGTAGGAAATTCTATCCATCAGTTTTCTTCAATGAAATCTGGTGAATGGTCGACCGCTACATGCTTTTTATCTCCACCGTTTATTTAAAGCACATATATATAATGGTTATGATTATCCTATCTATGTTTTCTTTAATTGAATTTATCATCAAAATCACTAAAAATTATATGGACGGATCCGATTTATAAATAAACCTTCCATGCTTTATGTGGATGGTTGGCCCCACCACATTCTGGTCCACCGCATCTAACATATTGTCTGCCCGCTGCGAACGCGGATTGCGTGCTGAACCGAACACCGGGGGAGCGGATTTGGTAAGACTCCGGACCACGGAGGTGGGTGGAACCCCTAACCGTAGGGCCCACTGTGATGTATGTGACTACATCCACGCCGTCCATCCGTACTGAAAGATCATATGCTAAAATCAGATTTCAAAATGGTTGGACGGTGTAGATCTAAGGAACATACATCACCGTTAGCCCCAGAGCCAAGGATCCTACCCACCTTGGTGGATCAGTGGTCTCACTTAATCGGCTCCCCAACACCATATTGATGGTGTAAGGATTCTGTGGGGCCTAATTATTTTATTTGTTTTATCCACTCCGTCCATCTGTTTTTTCAGATTATTTTATATAGAGAAAGTTAGGACTGTGGACCCCACCTTTTAGCCAGCTTTTTATATGAAAGAAGACAAACTTTGTTTTGCAACTTAGACCTGTTCGTACGGACAGAAAATTTGAGGACGAAAATGCCCCTCCCTTTCAAGGAAACATATTGGTACTCTGCCTGCCACCAACCGTCCATATGTGGGCCCCACCTTGATGTGTGTTTTTCATCCATGCCGTCCATATGTTTTTCGAGATCATTTTATGGTATGAGACCAAAAATGAGATATATCCAAATCTCAAGTGTACCACATTACAGGAAACAGTGTTGAATGAGCGTCAATCATTAAAAACTTTTAGGGGGCCCATTGTGATGTTTGTGAGAAATCCTCCCCATCTAAGTTCATTCATAGGGTCAAAAAGACCTGGACGAAGAGGAAAAAAAATTTCATAATGATCCAAAACTTCTGTAACCCCTAAAAGGGTTTCAATGGTAGACGTTCAATTCCCCACTGCCTTTTACAGTGTAGTCCACTTGATAGTTAGATCTATCTTATTTTTCGTCTCAAGCCTTAATATGAGCTCGTAAAATATATGGACGGTTTGGATATAACACATACATCATGATATGACCCACAAAAGCAAAAAACTAATAATTTCAGTTTGCCTCGCTCAATTTCTAGTTTGCCTCGCTCAATTTTCAGTTTGCCCCGCTCAAGTGGAAATTGAGCGGGGCAAACTGAAATTTGAGCGGGGCAAACTAGAAATTGAGCGAGGTAAACTGGAAATTGAGCGGGGCAAACTAGAAATTGAGCGGGACAAACTAAATTTTTTTTTTGTTGCTATGTTGCTTTTGTGAGTCCCATCATGATGTATATGTTATATCCAAACCGTCCATATATGAGCGGGGCAAACTGAAAATTGAGCGGGGCAAACTAGAAATTGAGCGGGGCAAACTGAAAATTGAGCGGGGCAAACTAGAAATTGAGCGGGGTAAACTGAAAATTGAGCGGGGCAAACTGAAAATTGAGTAGGGCAAACATGAAATTGACCCCACTGTCAAAATCTAGTTTGCCGGCCTTTTATCCAGCTATTTTTATGAAAGAATACAAAATTACTTTTGCAACTTAGACCTCCACGTGCGGAGGCCCAATTCCAGGATGAAAATACCCCTCATTTTTACTACTGTCCACTTTTTCTCTCCATTTTCACTCTTTGATTTTCATCTCCCTTTCCACTGCTGCTTTCACGTTGCTTTCACCTCTCTTTCCACCCTCCGGTTCCACGAGAAAGATGAAAAAAACTCATTTTGTGGGCCTCCGTTATCAACATTTTGTCTTCTTCCGAAAATGGTCAGTCTAGGGAAGAAATAAGCATGCAATGCACATAGGACAATGTAAAATAAGAGGGATATTTTACTTTTGTTGATTTCTCTCTTGTGCTGACTCGCTTTTATATTGATATTTTTGGGAAAGCCTCTTGATTCTCTGTTCCAGGTACACTCTTTTCATCACTCCTTTTTTACTTTCATTGTCCTATGTGCATTGCATGCTTATTTCTTTTACATTGAGGACAATGTACATTTTAGGTTGGGGGTGGGAGATTAGGTTACCTAATCAGTATTTTCTTAGTCTTGAGAAAAAAAAAATTGTGAAAATTTTAAAATTTTTTCTGAAATTTGTGAATTGGAAGTGATTTTGAAGGATAGTTGTGATTTTAGAAATACAAGATATGGATTCAGCCATCTATTACATTTTCACAGTTAAGTTTGAATTGTTAACCCATGATTAGAGGTTATAAACATTGATTGAGTCTTGCTTTCGCATATCACATCTCGCTTACACATTTTAAGATTCCGGTTCGATATTGAATAATTAACTTGGTAATCACAAAGTATGAAAGGAACCGGCCAAAATAAAATTTCATGTGCAGTAAAGAAGAATAAAAAGGGTAAGTCATATAATCTTCACCATATATTTGCTCCCTATAGGTGAAGATTCGATTCCCTATGGTTGACATGTAGAAAGAGTTGGGCGACAAGTTTTCACCATGGGTTTGTTCCCTATGGGTGAGGATTTGATTCCACTCCTTGGCGTACTATTCATAAAAATATTAAAGGCTGATAGAATGAAAAGTTAATCCGTAAGGCAAGTGTTGGTTTCAGTTTTGGTTGTCATGAATGCCGTAGTTAATTACTAATCATATCATGAAAATGACAATTGGATCTCTTAACAATGGTAAGTCGAGATTACACTATATACTCATGGAACTTAATGTTTAGAATTGTTCTAATCAATGGATTAATATTTTGAACTTGACTATGAACTTGATTCCAAGATAAAATTCTACTTACCATTCTTGAATCTTAGAATTTTCGCATCTCAACTATCTGGTCACAAGTCGCTCGAGTTTACAAGAATTCTCTTATTTTTTGAAATTATTTTTCGCATGTTTTGCTCGGGACTAGCAAAATGTTGGTTGAGGCCTGCTGATGAGGGTCGAATATTGTATATCAGACCTCGATAAATACCTAATTTGACATATATGATAATGTTTAATGTCGTATTTTAAATGTGTTTTTGTTGCAGGTAATAACCAGGAGCGTGGACTGAAAAAGAGATTAAAAGCATAGATCTAACGCTCCGAAGTCACCAGAGCAAGGGACGGACTCCAGAGGACTAAGATCGGCAGATTTATATGCCAGAGATCCGAGGAAATCAAGTCGCTCATGTTAAAGAGGCCCGAAACTGGTGCAGAATGCAAGATCACATGGTTTCTACCATCGATTGACTCGAAATTTCATACATGTGATGATGGCCATAAATTAACCGTACATATTAAATTTCAACCATTGAAGATCTCGAAAAGTGCCTCAACGGACAGATCAGCCTATAAACTGTCGATTTCAGGCCCACCTGATATCTGGAACTGCCTAAAATTTGGTATTGACGGTTTAAATAATATGAGAAGATAAATGACTGGATCAGATTTCAGAAACACATCATCGTGGACCCCACATGTACAAAATGTGCATAGTGCATATATGCACTAGCCGTGCACGGCAAGCATCAGAGACGGTTTGACCGTCTCTGACCGAAAAAGAAAAAAAAGAAAAGGAAATTGCTTTATGCAGCGTGTAATACACGTCCGCTGGCCGGTTTTGCGGAAGTTAGTGGGCCCCACACGTGCCCCGTAAGCTCAATCCAAACCGTCCTCCGTGTAGACAACCATGAGCACTACAAAACCATGTTTAAACATTTTACTTATGCAAGTACACGTGTGCGTTACAGAGGCCACAAAAGGGCTGCCCTGGGACGTTCAAAACTGATCCTTTTGTGATTTCTTCTCTGAGTTGCGCCAATGGATGTTCAAAACCACTCAATCTTTACTGAAATTTCATCCTGAATGTAATGAACGGAGTGGATTTTCCAGAAAATGCTTCTGTAGGGCCCACCAATCACAACAGCGAAATGGTGCGAAAGGTTTCGCACATCCGCGAAAACTGACTTTTTCAGGCTGTTGTGGCCCACCATCTTTTATCATATGGCAGATCTAGACCGTCTATCATGAAGAGGACCCAAGAAAGTCATAAGGGACGGTATTTCTTTGGAATTTGAGCGAGGAAAGTGGCGTGTTTCGAGGCACCGAACTTGGCTGTGAAAAAGCTTTCACTGGGCATGCATAGCTTTCCAAATCCAATTCAAATCCAATTTTCACCACTCCAGCAGCTATATAAGGAGGTTTTGGACGTGGTGAGCATTCATTCCGAGCCAGAGAGGAAGATCCAGAGCCAAGGTGAAGAAAGAGAAGAGAGAGAGAAGAAGGAAGAAGAGAGATAAGGGAGATGTTTATATTGTTTAAATTTTATATTTTCTTTTTCCTAATTAATTTTATGGATTGCTAGACTTCTCAGCTAGGGCTGAGATGAAGCCCATAATTTGAATAATTCTTGTTTATGTTGAATTTATTTTAATTGGATTGATTTGTTTCTTTTTCTAGTGTGCTTTTGCTGAGATTTCCATACTTCTCCATTCTATGAGCTCAACCAAAGTCTAGATATGGATGTTGTTTGAAATATTATTCTAGGTGTTTGTGTCTGACCATGAACAGGTCTTCTATAGAGAAAGAAACAGGATTTACATCTCTTCCTGCCTGACCATGGATTGAAAGATTGATCCATACGCTTTAAAGGATTATACATTCTGTGTGCCCGACCAAGGACATAGGATGTGCTTTGTTTATTAAATTTATATCAATCTGAATTAGAATAAATCAACAGGTAAAACAAGGGTTAGGATAATTAGGGGTGAATTCGAAAGTCCTAGTCTTTATATCGATTGAATTTTACTCACTACTCTCAGTTACTTTTTTATTGATTTTTGTTTAGTTTTCTTAATCATTACCTAAACTCTTTATTGGATTAGTTAAGAAGAGTCCTAAATTTTGAATTGTGACAACCAGTTCTCGTGGGAACGATCTCGTAATACGTACCATAGCTATATCTGATTCGTATACTTACGAATTAAAAATTATTTAAATTAGGTTGGTTTAAATTAAAACATCACCTGCCCATTTTCCAATTGTCTCGCTTAATTTCATGCTTATCCCGCTCGTTTCATAGTTTTCTCCACTCAATTTCATGCTTACCCCGCTCGTTTCCTAGTTTGCCTCGCTCAATTTCATGTTACTCCTGTTGAATTTCTTGTTTGCCCCACTGAATTTCTATTTTGACCCGCTCAATTTTCAGGTTGTCCTGCTGAATTTCTTGTTTGCCCCACTGAATTTCTATTTTGACCCGCTCAATTTTTAGGTTGTCCTACTGAATTTCATGTGTGTCCCGCTCAAACTGATAATGCTCCTTTCGCTCAATGGCATGATAGATATCATCACAAAATTAAACAAGCACCACTCATTTTTCATGTTTCCCCAGCTCAATTTCTAGTTTGCCCCACTCAATTTCATGTTTCCCCCGCTCAATTTCATGTTCGCCCCGCTGATTTTCTAGTTTACCCCCACTCAATTTCATGTTTGCCCCTGCTCAAAACTTAAACCTAAACCTAAACCTAGAACTTAAACCTAAACCTAAAACCTAAATGTATTCTCGAATCCCTAAACCTAAACCTTAACTTATTCTCAATTCTCTAAACCTTAACCTATAATCTAACTTAAACTAAAACTTATATTGTACACTTGTAACCTAAAACCTAAATGTATTCTCAAATCCCTAAACCTAAACTTTAACCTAATCTCAATTCCCTAAACCTTAACCTATAACCTAACTTAAACCTAAACCTATAACCTACACTTGTAACCTAAAACCTAAATGTATGCTCAATTTTCAGTTTGCCCAGCTCAATTTCTACTTTGCCTCGCTTAATTTTCAGTTTGCCCCACTCAATTTCTAGTTTACCTCGCTCATATATGGACGGTTTGGATATAACACATACATCATGATGGGACCCACAAAAGCAACATAGCAAAAATAAATAAATTCAGTTTGCCCGGCTCAATTTTCAGTTTGCCTCGCTCAATTTTCAGTTTACCCCGCTTAATTTCCAGTTTGCGCCGCTCATATATGGACGGTTTGGATGTAACACATACATCATGATGGGACCTACAAAAGAAACATAGTAAAAAAATAATAATTTCAGTTTGCCCCGCTCAATTTCTAGTTTGCCCTGCTCAATTTCCAGTTTTGAGCGGGGCAAACTGGAAATTGAGCAGGGCAAACTAGAAATTGAGCGGGCAAACTGAAATTTATTTAGTTTTTTTACTTTTGTGGGTCCCATCATGATGTATGTGTTATATCCAAACCGTCCATATATTTTATGAGCTTATATTAAGGCTTGAGACGAAAAATAAGATAGATCTAACTATCAAGTGGACCACACTGTAAAAGGCAGTGGGGAATTGAACGTCTACCATTAAAACCCTTTTAGGGCTAAATGTATTCTCAAATCCTTAAACCTAAACCTTAACTTGTTCTCAATTCCCTAAACCTTAACCTATAACCTAACTTAAACCTAAACCTATAAGCTGCACTTATAACCTAAAATCTAAATGTATTCCCAAATCCCTAAACCTAAACCTACACTTACACTTAATCTTAATATCAACTTCTTAACCTAAACCTAAACTTGAAAACCCAAACCTAAACCCGGTCCAGAACCCAATTTCCTAAACCTAATCCTTAACCTATTCTCAGTTCCCTAAACCTTAACATATAACCGACACTTATAACCTAAACCTAAACCTATAACCTAAATGTATTCTCAAATTCCTAAGCCTAAACATACACCTAATCCTAATATCAACTCTTTAACCTAAACCTAAACTTGAAAGCTCAAACCTAAACCTGGTCTCAAACCCGATTTCCTAAACCTAAACCTTAACCTATTCTCAGTTCTCTAAACCTTAACATATAACCGACACTTATAACCTAAAGTTAAACTTATAATTTAAACCCAAAACCTAAATGTATTCTCAAATCTCTAAACCTAAACCTATACTTATAATCTCTAAACCTATAACATATAACCTAAACCAAAACCAAAACCTAAACCTATAACCTATAACCTAAACCAAAACCTATAACCAAAACCAAAACCAAAACCAAAACCTATAACCTAAACCCGAGCCCATTCTCAAATCCCAAAACCTATAACCTAAACCCGAACACATTCTCAAATTCCAAAATCTATAACCTAAATCAAAACCAAAACCAATAACTTAAATCCGAACCCATTCTCAAATCCAAAAACCTATAACCTAAACTTAAACCGTTAACCTATAACCTAAATCAAAACCTATAGTCTAAACAAAAACTAAAACCTATAACCTAAACCCGAACTCATTCTCAAATCCTATAACCTATAACCTAAACCTAAAGCAAAACCAAAATCCAAAACTTATAACCTAAACCAAAACCAAAACCAATAACATAAACCTGAGCCCATTCTCAAATCCCAAAACCTATAACCTAAACCTATAACCTATAACTTAAACCAAAACCTATAACCTAAACCAAAACCAAAACCTATAACCTAGACCCGAACCCATTCTCAAATTCCAAACCTATAACCAAAACCAAAACCAAAACCTCTAACTTAAATCCAAACCCATTCTCAAATCCAAAAACTTATAACGTAAACCTAAACCCAAACCCATTCTCAAATCCAAAAACCTATAACCTAAACTTAAACCTTAACCTAAACCGTTAACCTATAACCTAAATAAAAAACTATAACCTAAACCTAAACCTATAACTTAAACGAAAACAAAACAAAAAATATATATATATATATAAATTTTTTTTTTTTTTTTTTTTCTTTTTACAAAAGATGCAAACGTCAATATTATTGACAAATCCTCGATATTATCAACATAGGTTGTCTATATTATCTACATATCATCGATATATCGACGTTAGTCATAGATAACAATTTTTGATACACTTTAGTTACGGATTATAACCGTAGGTATAATTGCGTCGATATATTGAAAAAGTTTAAAACTATCCAGCGAGTTTGCCTTAAAAATTTAGAATTTTTGATACACTTTAGCTACGGATTATAACCGTAGCTATTACCATAGCGGACAGGCAATGCCGCGATCATTTTTTTTTTTTCTTTTTGTTATGTTGCTTTTGTGGGTCCCATCATGATGTCTATGTTATATCCAAACCATTCATCTATTTGGATAGCTCATATTAAGATTTGGAACGAAAAATAAGATAAATCTAACTATCAAGTGGACCATACTGTAAAAGGCAGGAATTGAACATCTACCATTGAAACCCTTTTAGGGGTTACGAAAGTTTTGAATCATTATGAAAACTTTTTTCCCTCTTCATCCAGGCCTTTGTGACCTCATGAATAGATTGGATGTAAAGTAAATGTTATGGTGGGCCCTATAAAATTTTTAACGGTGAAAATCAATTTTTCTGCAGCTCTTTGTGGTGTGGTCCGGTTGATCTTTGGATATGATTTTTTTTTTTTGATAATGCTCCGAAATGATCTCAAAATATGGATGAACGTTGTGGATATAATAAATACATAGCCGTGGGGCCATGTAACTTTGATCTTTGAGCCGTTCGTACAACTCTCGGCTGGAGGAGCGTCAGCGCTCGTCTTCGAAAGAGGGGGTATTTTCGTCCTCAAATTTTCTGTCCGTATGAGCAGGTATAAGCTGCAAAACAAAGTTTGTCTTCTTTCATGAAAAAAGCCGGCTAAAAGGTGTGGTCGACAGTCTTAAATTTCTCTTTTATATATGAGACAGAAAATTAAACATATATAAGCCTCAAGTGGACCACACACCAGAGTAAAAAGTGGGGATTTAATGCGTACAGCTGAAAACTTCTTGGCGGCTACGGAAGTTTTAGATCAAGCTGATATTTGTTTCTTGCCGTCCATGTTTGTATTATCTTATTAACCGGTTGGATGAAAAATAAACATTACTGACGATATGAATGTCTCAACGGTGGATGTCATTATCCTCGCTCTTCCTTATGGTGTGGTCCACTTGAGCTTCGTATGCTTAAACTTTGGGCTTATGCCATATCATGAAGTTTGAAAACAGATGGACGGATTGGATAAAACAAATACATCATGTTGGGTCCCACTCCCTACAATACGTACCCACCTGATGTTGTGTTCACCGCGCATTCCGCGTCTTAATTCCTCGGACGCGGATTTCCTGCAACAGGCTTTCGCAGGAAGTTACGATGCCAGGTGAGGCTCACAGCGATATTTTTGAGAAATCCACACCGTTCATCCGTTTAGGGAGCTCATTTTAAGATATTCGGTAAAAAGTGAGGTGGATCTAAAACTCAAGTCAGCCGGACGAGAGGGAAAACCGGGGAAAAATTTTCCTACCGTTGAAACCTTTCTTGATCTACGTTGATATTTACATGCCATCCAAACCGTTTATAAGGTCATTCTTACTCGGATGAAGAGAAAAAAGAACAAACTTCGCCAGATATGAAACTTCGTGGCCATATGAATGTTTCAAATGGTGGTCAATGAATCTACTGTTTCCTATTGTATGGACCACTTGAGTTTTGGATATGTATCATTTTTAATAGAATATCCTAAAATGACCTCCAAAAATGGATGGACGGTGTGGATTTCTAACAAACATCATGGTGGGACCCACCTTAGAATCCCTGTGCAGGAACTTCCTGCGAGGGGCTTTCGCAGGAAATCCGTGTCCAAGTTCCTCTTCCCACCAAACAGTCAAACACGCACCCTTAGGTGCCTGCCTGCCGCGTGTCGAGGCATATACTATAATCCCACACGCACCCTCTCCACACGTACACGTGCAAATCTCGTAGGTCATCCGAGTGCTGGATCCCAACATGCAGAAATCTGGCACAAAACTCACACCGTTCCGCTGATCAGGTGGGCCACCTTGTACTGTACAGCATTAAAAAAACCAACGGTATGTAATCAACTCCAACGTGTGGATATGTTGAAGATTTGAAGGAACTAAAATTTCCCCATATAATCTCCACGAAGATTCCACACATTATCAACGGCTGAGATTTTCCACACACTAGACAGTTTGGCACGTGTGCTGTGTAGTTGATAGAGAAGCATATGGGGCCAGCACAACTCTCCTATATAAACGCTCCCAAGGAGGAAAAAAAAAAAAGACAATTGATTTTCTCTTTGGAGGGGTTGTTGTTTTAAGTTCTCTTTCTTTCCTTCTTCCCCAAAACAACCCCTCTTTTCATCAAAATAAATAAACAATTCGATTTTTTTAGAATTTTCTTTTGAAATTATTGGAGGCTATGGCAACTACAGGAAACAAGAATATCAATGCGAAATTGGTGAGTTTTTTTTTTTTTTTTTTTTGTTTTTCTCTAGGAAAATTTTAAGAGCAATGATCCAATACGAATTTATATGAGGGACCCAAGTGGGGCCCATCTTTGATTTTTTTTTTTTTTTTTTTTTGAACCGTTGGATAGGCGGGTTTCCGTGGACTGCGTATGGCCCCAAAATCACCCTGATTGGATGGTTGCAACGGTTAGGATAAAGGGAATACAAAAGGGATGGTGGGACTGTTGATTTGGCGTGCTTTGAATTGTATGGATGTGATCATCTAATCAGGGTTGGTGTTGGGTCATGTGTAATTTATGGTGTGAATTCCTCATATATTAGGTGGGCCACTTGGGGGCGTATATAATTTAGGATGTTATAAAGCAAGGGGAATTCTGGATGGATTGTAGGTTGAAATTTTATTGTGGGTTTCTGTTTAATTGTTGATATTATTTTGTATGAATGTCTTAGTTATTTTAGGATTTTGATATGGGCATTTTTTAAGAATTGTTATGGAAATTTTGATTTGTCTTGCATTTTAGGATTGGGATTTTTCTTTTTTATCGAAATTTCAATGTGGGTTTCTATTTAATTGTTGGAATGCTTGGTCATGATCTTTTTGGCTTTCAATATGATGATGGTTGGATTTATTATTATTAATTTTTTGTGTAAGGAAAAAATTATGTGAGTTTTCCTTCAATTGTTGAGATTTTATGCATTTTTTTTGGTCCTTTTGATGATTTTCTTGGTAATTTTAGGAATTTCATATGATCATGTTAGGATTTTGATGGAACCTTAGATTTGATTTGCCCTAAAGGGTGGATATTTTAACGTGGGTTCTGTTTAATTGTTTAAATTCTTAGTTATAGTTGTTTTCTATTCTGGTCTGATGATATATATATATATATGTTTCATTCAATTGCAAGTGTTTTTTTCTTCCTTGCCTTCTTCTTCTTCTTCTTTTTTTCCCTTTCCCCCCCTTTTCTGGGCCTTTTCCTTATGTTATTATTGGTAATTTTAGGAATTTGATATGAGTATGTGGGAATTTAGATGTGCACATCATAGAAGTTCTATGCATTTCCTCCATTATTGTGCTTGTGGCAAATATGTATGGTGATTGGGGCTGTTGATATGGTGTCCGCCTCATCATGGGCCCTATTCCAAATCTTAGTGAGTGGACAACTTTGACCTTCCATCCATTTTGTGTTTTGCTTGTTGAATGTGAGCTTTCACTCTGTATTGAGTGTACCATCCTTCTTCAGCCCATTGGTTTCTGGGATATGCCCCATTTACATTGTGCATCACAAGGTCAATGATCCTGATCGTTGTACACTAGTGCCATGTGTATAATAGGGATCTATTGGCACTTGTCATATTAAACGATCGTATCCCGAAAATCAGCCACTCAGGTGGGCCACAGAACAAGGAACAAGTTCAGAGGGGCGTTGTCATGGCATCACTTCCTTTGAATATGGGCATTGCTTCTCCATATCAGATTCTGAGGCTTAGTTTGGCATCGTGATATCATTTCCTTATATAAATAGTTCCCTTTTTGTTAGTTTTTTTAATCCTCTTTACCATGTGTTTCAATTCTGTGGTAAAGTATGCATAAAAAGAGTTCTATCATATATTCATATTCATGTGGGTGCAGGTTTTGCTATTGTAAATGAGATTGCATGGTTTTGTTCTGCTGTTTTCTCATTCATTCTCTAGTCTGCACTGTACTAAATTGTGCTACTCTTCAGGTTCTTCTTGGAGATGTGGGAGCTGGAAAGTCTAGCCTAGTTTTGCGTTTTGTAAAAGGCCAGTTTGTAGATTTTCAGGTTGGTTATATATTTTGAATTTTGGGTTTTAGTGGCTCTTTAAGCTTCGATAGATTTGGGATATGTGGGCTGATTTTGTTTGGTGCTTTAGGAATCTACCATAGGTGCTGCCTTTTTCTCACAAACATTGGCTGTCAATGATGTGACCGTGAAGTTTGAGATTTGGGATACAGCAGGGCAGGAGAGGTATCATAGTTTGGCTCCCATGTATTATAGAGGAGCAGCAGCTGCCGTAATTGTTTACGATATAACAAATATGGTATGTAAAAAACATACAGTAATTGTTTGTGTTTTATGTTGTTCGAATTGATGCTCAACAATAGATTGAATATTGACTGCTATTCTGTGTCTTTATGATAGACTACTTGTGCTTTAAATAGGGATTCAGGTGCAAGTTCTGGTTTTGTTTGGAGACTCACTCATTTGGAAAACATGCCAGTGCCACAGATGAAAACCGTGTTAGGTCACTGACTAAGGGCTGATTTGGATGAACTTGCACAATTTGGTGTTTCCACAAAATGGGATATCAAGCTTGCTTTTTCGGTTGACTCAATTGGTTTTTGCCGAATCGGCATTTTATTGCCTATTATCTCGAGTGAGATGGTGAAACAAGGTTTGTAAAGTGCATCCAAATGCACATCACACACACCCGGTTTGGCTGAAAAGGGGTTTACGCCTCAAACCCCTTTGGAGGGGGTGTGTCCATGTTGGGAGAAGGGTCCCTTCTCGACCACACACACCCCTTTGGAGGGGTTGTGTCCATGTTGGGAGAAGGATCCCTTCTCGACCACACACACCCCTTTGGAGGGGTTGTGTCCATGTTGGGAGAAGGATCCCTTCTCGACCACACACACAACAATATCGATCAAAGAAAAAACAGAAGAGAAAAGATTCAAACCACAACACAAAGATTTACGTAGTTCCCTTATAGTAGAGTTGGGCACAGGACGACTCGACTCGCCTGACTCGACTCGTCTGACTCGTTCATACCCGAACCGAATGGGTGAGTTGGTCCGAATCGAGTATGCTTTCGCCCAATCTGAACTCAAACTGAGTCGAGTTCAAGTTATCCAGTAACTTGACCTGAAACTCGATCCAGACTCGACTCGATCCGAAACCCGACTCGACTTGGATTCAAGTATATATATAATAAAAAACTCTAATTTCTAAGTATCTCTAATCCTACCCGACGTCGACCCTGACCCCGACTCGATCCCAAACTCTCTCTCTCTCTCTCTCTCTCTCTCTCTCTCTCTCCCCCCCCTACCCTCCACTCCCTCCCTCCCTCCCTCCCTCTTCTTCCAAGCCTAACAACCACCCACCACCATCACCAACCTCCTCCTTTCTCACTCCCTCCCTCCCCTCCTCCCTCCCTCATCTCTCAATCCGACTTGGTGCCAACTCAACCCGACTCGGTACTTTTGACCGAGTTGGACTCGGTCCGAATTAGTCCAGGCTAGACCTGGACTCGGACCGGGTTAGGCATGTTGGACTCGGTACCGAGTTGGGTCGAGTTTGGGTTAGGCTTATTTCAAAACCGAATCGAGTCGGGTCAACCCTAACTCGGTCCGACTTGACTTGATGCCCAGCTCTACCTTACGGTACATCCACGAATTCACACTGATCTATTATATGCTCAAAGGAAAAAACGAAGAAGCAACTCTCAATACAATGACCTCTCTCTCTCTCTCCCTCTCTCTCCCTCTCTCTCTCTTATGACATAATATATATTACCCCAAAATGAACTAGGGTTTATATAAAACACTGTGTGAAATTACGAAATTGCTCTCTGGGTGGTGGGCTATGCCCTAGACCCTCAAGCAAGGGGGCGAGCTTAGCACGGAGCTCGACCTGCAACAATGCTAGCTGGATGAACAATACATCTCTGATGATCAGACTCCACATATCCTAATAATCCAAACTACAAAAATTTTCCACCCCATCCCAGTTCTAAAATGTGGGGCTTACTTTTATTTTTATTTTATTTATTTATTTTTTACTTCTCTTGAAAAAATTCATGCTTATAGGAACTAGGAGGAGCCCCTTGCTAGACGACAACCAATCGTCGAGTTGTCATCTACAGGGTGTGCATGTTTTTGGAGCAAATGTTCTGGAATGGAAATGAAACTTTTTATTTTTGGAAGATAAAATAGAACTTGTCTCAAGGAGTCCAAGAAATTACTTAAACTATTCTAATTCCATCTTCCATGGTGTACCATTAAAAGGCAATGGTTTCCATTTCTAGCTACTATCAATTTGGAAGTAACTTGGTTAACCAAATTATTTGGAGATGGTGAGTTATGTCTAAATTTTGCATGAATAGCTTTTACACTTGGATGCCAAGATTATCTTATGGGATGTGATTTTGATACAATCGTATTCCTAGGACATGATAACATTTCAAGTTGTCAAATTCTGGCACCTTTCGGGTAGTGTTTTCGTATTTGTTGTTCCCATTTTTGTTTTCTTAGGTTTTTCTTGAACTACATGACGTTTAATGTAGGTAATAAAATAGTGTGGCATTTAAAGGTCATATTCTTTATCTGCATCTGCTATACTATGTAGTGTTTTTAGTTGGTAGGACATTGATATATAAATGGCATGTGCATCTCTCTCTCTCTCTCTATATATATATGTGTGTGTGTGTGTGTGTGTGTGTGTGTGTGTGTGTGTGTGTCATTTTCTTACATTCAGATGCATGTTTACCTTAAAAAACTTCACCCCATCTTTACATACGCACTCCATCTAAGCATTCGGACCTGATTTCTTAGGATTGCCTGATTTCTTTTATTTTCTAGGATTGACCATTGTTCCCAATGCTTCAGTGGCCGCCTTTCGTTTGCTTATTTGTCTGTGACTCTTATTGCTCACTCCTATTCTTCTGTTTCGGTCTCATATCATTCATTTTTGGTCCCCTTTCAGTCTGTCTTGGTCCTGTTTTGATCATCTGACTTGTTTTGTTGTGAACTAAAGATGGTATGCCTCGGATGAAACATAGTGCTGGATGAAATTTTAAACAGCGATCTTATCCCCTATTCTTGTGTACTGAGGGCATTTCTTCCATCTATTCTCACCCGTTTTGAGCATTTTATTCTTAACTTTACCAATTAGCATTTTGGTCATTTGGTCCTGTGGTCATTTCCTTAACTCTTTGGCTTTAGGTATATGGGTTCAACATATTAGTGCATGCTATCGATGAGGAACGCCTAACTAAATACTGACTTTCCTAGTTCCAATTTGCTTCACCTTACGCTGGATAATAATACACAAAAAAAGCAAAGTAATAAAATCAGGGTTTTTTAGTTCTTCGTTGGGTGCATGTCTGGTGTAAGATTTGTGGTGGTTGGTTTTTCGGGCTTTTGGAGTAAATTTTAGGTGTGGATGACCTTTTATAGTTTTCAAGGAAAATTAGATGCTGCATTGCATACCCATTTTAATAATGGATCTTCAAGGAAAATATATTGCACACACATTATAATAACAGATCTTCAAGGAAAATATAGTGCAACCTACTCTCTCTCTCTCTCTCTCTCCAAAATTGGAGATTATATTAGTGATGTGTGGGAGTCAATTAGTAGCCATGATCTACGAAACGTTTCCATATAGGTCTTATAGTTAGAAACTAACAATGAATGCGTGAATTGTTTGGTTACTTGCGGTTTGTTGAAGTTAGTTTCTATGTTAGCTTGGTCAGCAGGTTACTGTATTTTAGAGTCCTTAGTTTCTTTTGGCAAAAGTTGTTTTAGTTTTTCTTCAATTTGGATTGGGTTGGTTTTAATAAAGTTTGAATATAGAAAATTGCCTTTTAGAGTTGTTAGGTGGTTATAAATATGGGAATAAGGGGACTTATCTTTCGAAAAAAAAGAAGAATTAAGGGTTTGGATTTTTGGAACATTTTTCTTTTTTCTTTTTTTGGGAACAACCAACAAAACACTAATTTAAATTAAAACAGGGACCTAGTGTCCAAAGACTGAATTTCGGAATATGATATTTGATTATTGGTGTTTACTTGTTTTCTCTGTTTCTTTTTTTGAGTTCTTTCTCCTACAACTATTGTCCTTTCCTTTGATTAGTGTGGTTGTTTGTGGGGATTG
>CM073584.1:91741446-91779170 GCA_037074715.1 Magnolia kwangsiensis | reverse complement strand
AGCACTATAGCAGTTGTGTATGATGAGCCATATTGCAAAATTCCAAACCATTTAAATGACGGGGCCCACCAATGATGGGTGATACCTGAAGGAGTATTGAAGTTAGAATGTCCTGTCAACGGCCCACAGAATAACAGTTAAAAAGACGATCCATATTCATAGGAAAATAAATCCCTTTTTTCGTGTATTCCTATCAATGGTGAGGACCATCATATAAACGGTTTGGATCATTGCAATATACTCCGAGATTCAACATCTACCGTCCCAATGTAAAAATAACCATACATCCCGGTGGAGGCGGATTGCCTGTGACCCTGGGCCCAGAGATATTCCTGTGCCCGAGCTTTGTGGGGCTGAAAGATGTGTCCTTTAAAAATCCACTCCGTCCATCTGTTTTGCAAGACCACAATAGGATAAGAGCCTAAAAATCAGGCAGATCCAAAACTCAAGTGGGCCATACTACCGAAACAGTCAGGATAATTTTATTTTATTTTTTACTATAGTTTATCTGAGTTTCAATAACCCTATGAACGGTTTGGATGGTATATAAACATCATGGTCGAAGGTTTCAACGGTGGACATTTATGTTCCCTTTGTTTCATTTGGTGTAGCCCACCTGAGTTTGGATCTGAATGATTTTTGGATGTCTGTCCTATTGTCGTCTTTTAAAACAGATGGATGGAGTGGATTTGTCAAAGACATTTATGTGGACCACACACAGCCCCGGGCACAGGAATATCTAAGTGCCCGGGGGGCCACAGGCAATCCGCTTCCCATTCAAAATAACACGTAGATATGGCAGGAGGATGTTGGTTTCAAATGATGCTCGCGAATCTCAGCCGTTTATTGCATTCCAGCGACCACACATTAAATCATGCGGCTATCGATAACGACCCGAAACCGCAATTAAATGGTACCTACCTAGTCGGGTCCATAGTCTATTTAAAGTATGAAATTGACAGGATGACTTTGGACGGCTGGATTTAGAAGATACGGTAGAGATGGAAGATCCAAATGTGGTAGAGCATCTCTCCACAGCATACGTGGCAGGGTGACTTATCATCGGAACCGTTCATCTAGTTTCTCCTACTACAGATGGCATATTGGTCAAAATAAATAGATGACTGATCATCTCAGCCATCTTATCATAGGCCTTAAAAAACAACGGTTACGCATGCGATGTATTGATGGTATTATGTAATATATCATTGCCATGTATTGATTATATCATGTAATATATTATTGTTGTTAGAAACATACGGAAGCATTATATTCGAGAAATTAGGTGAATTTTTTAATAAAATTTTAAGGTTAGTTAAAAAAGACATTAATATATATTTATAAATCAAAATATTATAAAAAAATAAATGCACATAATATATTTTCTTTATATGAGGTCTTAATATATGTTTTGTTTAATTGAATTAATGCAAGTATGTTTAAAATTTATTTATATAATTTATAAATGTAAAAAGATATGTGGAAACACAAGTTATACCTTTAAAAGCAGGAGAAGGATCACTTGATCAATGGTTGACTTTATGTTTGGGCATAAAGGTTGCATTTGATTTGTGAGAAATTAAAAAAATTATTTTTATTTTATTTTATTTTCCGCAGCTCACTCCATCTCCTTCAAATCTTAAAATTAAAACTTTTAATTTACAATTATTTATACAAAACAAGAAAAATTATTTATTTGTAACAATTAAACACTAATTTAACATGATTTATATTAAAAAATATATATTGAAAATAAAAAATACTCATATGACCAAATACATAAGTAAAATTCATATCACACGGTAAGATACAACGTATGCCGTGAGATACATCGGCTGATATTGTCGATGCTTAAAACAACGGTTGTAAGAAGAAGTTTTGTTGCTTAGGTTTTCAGTTTTATAAGGTGGGCCTATATTTCAACGATCCAAGCCGCTTGCAAGAATGGCCCATTCACCAAAAATCTCCTGGACTGGAAGATCCGAGCCACTGGATCTTTGAGCTTTTCCTGCTTGAACATGGACCGTGGCTTCTATTTTTTGTACTTCCTAAATGGAACCAAGCACATTTTTCCAACGTCCAAATGTGGTGGCAAGCAGCAGTAGTAGCTCATCTTGACCGTTCGTGGAATGCTGGACCTCTTGAATAATAGGTAGAACAAAAAATCTCAATGAAGGATAATCCTGACCACTCAATCTATCAACTAAGTTTTTCTCATTATGAGCGGTCCATACATCTCTCAACAACGCTCATCTTATCAGTCGATGCTGGATCAACAAATGATGGGTCCCCATTTTTCAGAACCAGGAAGGGTGCAAACCGTGCAAAGATCTTGACCATTCATGAAATGCATAATCCTAACCATTCAATCTATTGCATAATCCTAGCCATTCAATCTATTGCCTAAGTTTTTCTTATTATGAGTGGTCCATGCATCTCCCAAAAGATCTAGATTAACAAATGATGGGTCTATTTTTCAGAACAAGGGTGTAAACCATACAAAGATCCAGACCCTTCATGGAATGCAGAGCCTCGTAAATATATAGATAGAACAAAAATCTCGATGAAGGATATTCCTGACCACTCAATCTATCCCGTAAGCTTTTCTCATTACAAACAGCCTATACATCTCCCAACAATGTCATCCTATCCATCCATTTTAGATTAACAAATGATGGGTCCTAGTTTTCAGAACTAGGAAGGATATAAACCATGCAAAGATCTAGACTGTTTATGGAATGCTAAACCTCTTAAATAATACATAGAACAAAAATCTCAATGAAGGATCATCCTGAGCACTCAATATATCACCTAAGTTTTTCACATTATGAACTGCCCATGCATCTCCCAGCAACACCATCTTATTGGTTGATTCTAGATTAACAAATGATGAGTACATTTTTCAAAATTTAGAACGGTGTAAACTAGGGGTGCACGTGGAACCGGTAGAACCGGTAAACCGGACCGGAACCGTCCAAACCGCACGGTTTGGTCTGGTTTTGAAGTGCACCGGTTTTAATTCCGGTTTCTAAAATCAAAGAATCGATTAGTTCAGTTTGGTTCAATTCTCAATTTGGAATCATGTAGAACCAAACCTCTAACCAAACCATCCCAAATAATAAATATTTTTAAAAATTAAAAATAAAAAACCCTAACCCCTATACCATGATTCATGGTTTACAATGCACCATTTGATTGTTTCCATAAATGTATTTCTGCATAACTTGCACAATATCTAAATCATTCATCAAATGAATCACAACACGAATGGACATGAACTGGATTATTAAAAAGATAAAATGCAATTGAGCTGGATTATAAAAAGCCTAGAACTGTAGAACTGATCCGGAACCAACCAATTTTTACAGTCCGGTTTCAATTCGGTTCTAGGGTGCAAATGATCTAGTTTCGGTTCTGATTTCCCTAAAATCATTAGGAATGGTTCGATTTTGGTCTCACCCCAGAATTGGACTAAACTAACCCGTGTGCACCCCTAGTGTAAACTGTGCAAAGTGTTAGAAGTTGCTGCTTGGAAAACTATTTAAGATAAAATAAAATTAAAATGAGAAAAAAATGAAGACTAGTTGATTTGAAGAAATCGAGGTGTTATTTGGAATCACTTGAATTGAAATTGAATTTGTCCTTCTTAGACCGCATCCCCACTGCAGTAGGATTCTTCGACAATCCACCTCCATAATAAAATGACTATTATTCCAGCCTAGTAGTGCACTTATTATACACGGGCTCAAATCATTTGTAGTTTTAACCCAACACTTAACCATACTTTAAAGGCAAAACAAAACCTTGCTTTTATTCTTTTTTCACACACTTGAAAATCAGACAAAAAAATGTGTATTTATGAACTTTGTAAAGACACATTGAGGGCCAAATGCTATGCAAGCTTGTGAGAACCTTTTTTAAAACTCATCATAGCTAATGTGACTCCAAAATATGAACATTTCACGTGAAGTAGCAACTTATGAAACCCCTCAGGCTTAATTTATGCTTTGATCTAAAACTGTTGCTTCACGGAACCTCCCAGGATTAATTTATGCTTCGATCCAAAACTTTAGTGGGCCATGAAAATGAAAACAGTTTCCTCCCTTGATTTTCATTTCTCTTTGCCATGGCCTATTAGAATATTAGATCAAATCAAAAATTTGTCCCTTGAGATTTCATGGGATTCCACATCACATGGGCCATTCGAATTAGACACCTATGATATGACATGTGTGTAAAGGTATGCACTTGTGTAAGTGCCCAGGTGAGCACGACTCCCCTTAAAGGCATAGAGACACCATTTAAAAAAAGGTAGTGACTGATGTTCGGTTTAATCAGTGCCACCTTTCAAACTTGCATGAAAAGACATATCAGCAGTCTTAAACACATCAATGGTTACAGCCTGGCCTTGAAACATTAAATTATTTTTAAAAATAACTTAAAAATACAACACAAAGTTCTAAACCGATCATGGAATGCTAAATCTCCTGAATAACACATGGAACAAAAATCTCAATGTAGAATAATCCTAACCGTTCATCACCTAAGTTTTCTAATTATTCACGGCCCATAAATCTCCCAACAACAGCATCCTATTGGTCGATTCTAAATTAACAAATAATAGGTCCCATTTTTCAGAATCAGGAACCGTGTAAACCGTGCAAAGATGGGCCCACATATCATATCAGAAAAACGCTTGCGCACCTTGTGTAGCTATCTACCGAGGTCACTTTCTCTGCCGTTGAAAGCATTCCTTAGCCTCTAAGAGTTTCCTTATGTGCTTTAGGCTGCAGATGAACTTTTCTTTCCTGGACATTGATGTGGGCAGTTTTGTTTTATCCTAAACGATATAGGCCTAGAAATATCCTGTGGCACAATGGAGCCAAGCTCCATACGGCACACCACGATGTATGTATTTTATCGACACCTTTCATTCATTTTTTCAGCTCAGCTTAGGAGATAAGTGAAAAATGATGCAGATCCAAAGCTCAACTAAACCAAACACAGAAAACAAGAAGGATTGAATGACCATTGTAATGTTTTATTTGCCATCAAATAAGTTCACAAGGTCACATGGATCTGGATGAAGGAAAAATAAGAATATAAGCTTGATCCAAAACTTTTATGCCCCTCAGATTTTTTTTCCAATGGTGGGCATTTTGACCCCTGTGTTTTATGTGGTGTGGTCTACTTAAGCTTTGGATATGTAACATTTTTAGTACATGGCCTGAAATAAGCTAGTGAAATGGATGGATGGCGTGGATAAAACACATGATAATATATCATGGTGGGCCCCACAGCTTGAGATACGTTCTGCCATGGGGATATGCGTGTGGGGTACTTGCTTATGCCTCATGGGTGTGTGTGGTGTGAGTGCGTATAAACTAGAAAATAACGTTATGCCTGTGGTAGTTGCTCATGAGAGATTCTCTCGTCTTTTTCTCCTGGACAGGGATGTGGACATTTTTTCTCATATGCAGGATTTTGGCATTACTTTCTTTTGCTGTTTTCGTTTGCGTCTTCTTTTTTTCTGTACCTTCATGCATGTTGCTGTGGCATCAGTCAGTGCTGTGGGCCCTATGTTTTATCAATGCCGTCCATCCATTTTTTCCAGCTCATGATAGTGCATTGTCTCAAAAATGAGATAAATCTAAATCTCAAGTGGACCATATTATGTGATTGAATGCCCACTACTAAAAACTTCTTAGGCCACAAAAGTCTTGGATCGAACTGATATTTGTGTTTTTCCTCCGTCCAGGTCTGTGTAACTAATATATTAATAGGTTTAAACATTACAGTGGGCCTTAGAAATTCTGTAATAATAGGTGTTCGATCAACAGATTTTTTTTTTTTCCAAGTGGTATGGTGTATTTGAGATTTGGATCTGCCTCATTTTTTTGAATCATACTCTTAACATAACTCTAACATAAGATATAAATAAATAAATAGCCGGCATGGATAAAACGCATACATCATGGTGGGGCCCATGACATAGACTAGTACCAAGAACATGGATGCTGGGAGGATACCAAATCTTCGTCCCATTTGATCAGCTCCGAGGTAATAAAGATTTCCAAGGCTTGTTTGGATGGATAGAATAATGTTATATAAATGGATAATGATTGCCATAGTAATCCTAAGTAAGCTGAATGTAATATTATACTATTAGTAGATCTTCAATTTTTTAATATACATGTAACATACTCATGTGATTACATTAATATAGATACAACTTGTCTAATATGTGTTATATCCATACTATTATCATTTTATGGTATGAACTCAAATATCAACTTCATTCAATGCTCCTATAAGATGTGGTTTGGCACCATGGATTCGAGGAGTTTCAAATCAGCTCAAATGGGTTTGAAATAGATTGTGAAAGCTTGGATTACATCTAAAATCCTTCCAAGAGTTGTATGTGTGTCATTAGACTATCAATATATTGGACACATGGCTTAATGATACCCCAAAATAATTAGATTATCAATTGTATCACTATAATTATTTTAATACAATGATCAACGCCGACCAAACATTGTCCAAGTAAATCAACGGTTAAAAATCATTGATTACGTGATCTTGTGCTTGTGGCCCATTTGAAACTTGGAAGTTCAACACTTTCAAGCAAAATATATATTTCAGCAGGCTTATTACAACCATTGTATCGTTCACTAATTAGAGATATCAAAGTTGATTTAACAAATAAATTCAAACCCACATGAATATACCATGCATAGTTACTTTTGAATTAAAGTTGATTTTGAATAAGGGTGACAAACACAACGGTGGGTTTTCAAATCAGGGGGTTTCGAATCAGGGGGTTTCCAACCACGATACCAAACATCCCTTAACGGCATGAAGTTTTTAATGGCAAGCATTAATCCCAACTAGTGTGGTTAATTTCTGTTTTGAATGTGCTTCATTTTTATTTTAATTTTCGTAAAATGATCTCACAAGATGAACGTGCAGTGTGGATATAACAAACACATTATGAAGGGGCAATGAAACTATTCCACCTCACTGTGCTTACACCCGAAACAGATTGGCTACTCCCCTGCCATGGTGGGTGCTCTGTGGGCCCCACCATGATGTATGTGTTTCTTCCATTTTTAAAGATCATTTTAAGGATTTATCCCAAAAATGTAAGGGATATAAATCTCAGGTGGACTATACCACATGAAAATAATAGTGATTGGATATCCATCATTTAAATCGTTTTAAGGCTCACTGTACTGTTTATTTGACATACAATCTATTGATTAGGTTATACAGACCCAAATGAGGGAAAAAGAAAACAAAGATCAGCTTGATCCAAAAATTTTATGGCCCCCAATAAAGTTTTTAATGGTCAACTTTCATTCAAAACTGTTTGCGTAATGCGGTTGACTTGAGATTGGGATATACCTCACTTTTGGTCGCACACCATGAGATGATCTAGAAAATAGATGGAGATGGATAAAACACATACATCATGGTGGGGCCCACTCGAGCACCGACCATCAGCCATTGGCTGGTGGCATGGGGAGTAGCCAATCCGTTTCCACTTACACGCTTCCCAATTACTATGATTTGATAGCTTGATTTATTCAATTGGCCACAAGAAATAATGATATGAGTTTTACATGATATTAGGGTGGAATCTAGGGCTGTCGACGGTCGGGGCCTAGGGTAGGACTGGTCCTGGATTTTGATCTGTTTCGGATCAGCCTTATTCAAATTTCTGTTTTTCAGGCCCGGCCCGGCCCACTAGCACCCCTAGTGGAATCCAGCCATTCAGACACGCATTCAAATTCACATGGCATGGCCCACATGTGTTTCGGAACAGCTTGATTTTTGGAAAGTTCCTCTATATTGACGAGGGAAATCAAATGAATGGATTGGATGGGCTATAAAAACAGTGGGCCCTACAGAAAAATAATGGTAGCCTTCACATCCCAACCTTTGCCTACCTTGTGGCTAAATTTTTTTTAATCATCATGAACTTTGGGTTCCCGCATGAAGTTGAGGAAGGATAATGATGGATGATTTGGATTTCATGAAAGTTACATACATGTGGCATTCTGTGAGCGAAAGTAACCTGAATGAGGTACATAGGCGAGGCACGCTAGCGCCGCTCTTATCGGCAGAGGATTCGGTGTTACTCGGGTAACACCTGAGTGGGTGTTACCCTTACCATGGGTGTAACACCTCGAGTTTTCAGGGGCCTTGTAGGAATTCGGATCCCAAATTTTCAGGTGTCATGGGTGTTCTAATGGACTTTAAATTTTAATTACATTTAGATAATCTCATAAACAATGGAGAGTTTAGCAGGACAGAAAGCATAAGTTATAAAACAGTATCAAGTGCCACTAAGTATAAAAATATTCAAACCACAAACTTAAAATCATCTAAATAGGGGACTAGTATCACCTATACATGACCCAAAGTGACTAGAGCCCTGACCCATATCCCGTGGTAGTCCGGACTCAAACTAGAAGGATCCACTGAAAGTTTGAAAGCAGGGAAGCTCCTCTTCCCTATCTTTGCTCACCTCGTTCAGCTTGTCGAGCTCCGCCTCACCTATATCTAGTAAAGAGTCTGGTTGGTGTTTGTAGACACTGAAAATCGGTGCCCACGCTGATTTAAATGTTATGTTTTGTGATGGAGTGACAGGCTGATTTGTGGATGTTGGCCACTAGCCGAAAAATCTCAAAATCCCATGGTTGGCTAGAACCACGGAATACGTAAGATGAGAGAAATCCGAAGACTTTCCTACCTTAAATTGACTCCTGGTCCGCGATCCGGGATTCCGGGCAAGGGACCTCGGTTACAAAGAGGGAAAGTGTTAGGCACCCTCTCTGCTCGTACCAATGTACAGTCTCTACTCGGTGTGGTAAAACAATCTCAAGGGCTGATGGATGTTGTGGCCGAGATAGAACTAGGCACACGTGAATTTTTTATGCGGCAAGATCCGAGATTTCGACAAGCCACAGAGCATACGTCCAACGGCGTGTCTAGATGGCGGATGTAATGATGCTTATGTAAAGAGGTAAAAAAATGGACTAGATCACTAGGAATTTCTGATGCGACATGATCCGATATACAACAAGTCACAGATCATATGTTCACTAGAGATCTAGAGAAGCAGGGGGGTTGAGAAGGGAATAAATGTCATGATGAATGCTTGTATGTAAAATGAATGGATCTTTAGCACGATGTTGAGTAAACTAAGACATGTACCAAAACATGACCAATCCGGGCTAGGCTTATGAGTTGGAGAGGTTGAGAGGAAAGTTAGGGGGATAACTAAGGAAATCTGAACTTGAAGGTTTGAGAGCTCCTTCCCATTCCTTTACTCTGTTCTCTCACTCTCTCTTAAGCTTGGGAGGGAGTTTCTTGGTTGTTGGGGTGTGTTGAAATGAGAAGAGAAGAGGGCTATTTATAGCCTTCTCCAATGGTTGAATGGTAAATAAGTGGTAGGTAAGGGTTAAAAAGTTGGAATGAAGGCTTGTGATTGGCTAGGGAGAGAAGAGCGCCACGTGGCACACTCTCATTGGCTTATGAGGCTGGTAAAATGGTAAATAGTGAAGATTGGGGGGGAGGTAAATTCTGAAAAAAGTTAACTTTTGGACGCTGGGACAGCTGTCCGCACGTGAGCCGCGAGCGGCGGCACTTGAAGTAATGCAGGTGGTAGTCAGACTACCGCCCGCGACAGTAAGACTATCGCCCGGGCTCAGTTCGGGCCGGTTTCAGCGAGTGCGAGCTTTGCACAGCGTGCAGGTTGGTCCAGAAGTCTCCTTTCGGATTTTTTGGCTCAAAAAAGTGGATTTTGGATTGGGTAAAGGGGATTTGGGTCATGGTATAGGGTATAAGAGAGGTTGTGTGCATGCTGAACGGTTTAGATCGAGGTTTCAGGTTGCGGATTGGGAGTTTGGGGACTTGGGTTAAGGTTCGATTTAGGCTGGGATTAAGGATTTGGTTTAAGGTATGATCATGGTTCTTGGACAATCTTAACCTACTCAAGATTTAGCCTGGGCAGGGTATCTACAGTGTTTTAAAACACCGTCCCAGAGTGGGAGTGAGTAGCTAATTTAGTGGTTATTATTTGCCTTAAGTTATAATAAGCAGCAATTATATGCTGAATTTAATGAAAGACATACATTCACAGATCCCTAAATAGTCTTGTTAATGCATATGCATGTATTATAATATGATGTACGACCTCACAACAACACTCCCTTGAGACCTAAACTGTCGAGTTACCAAATCCTATCTAATGCGATGCGTGAATGATGTTAGCCGTGTATTTAGTTAATTCCGTTCATCCAGCAGATTGAAAAAACTGGTACACCCCACGTATCATTGCCCTCAACTAGTTGCGAGGCTAAGGCCCCTCAACGTACGAGGCCAGGTGCCCACGATCCTTGATCCCATCGGGTTCCCTATCCCCAATTTCAAGCACAATGGGAGTGCTGAGAAGAGGGATCGCTTGTGGTCACTACGGGGAGGCTCATCGCCCCAGCATAGGCCAATCGCCAAGACATAGTATCTCATTCCACCATATCTGGCTCTCAAGTCAGTGGATCGGTTTCAAATGGTTATCAATAGGCTTCAGTGGTTGAAAGGTGTTACAAGTTCCATACAGGCGTGAGCAAACATGGCTAACAAACATGGTTGGTCAGTAAGCGAACTATACCGTGTGAGTTTAGGCGAGTACAAGACGGACGACATCGAGTACAAGCGACCCATGTAGTCCAACTACTGTCGCCCATTCACATCCACCCAAATCCACTGGTTTAGCAGCAGGATGGTTCTACCAACGGGACCACCCTCTCCTACCTCAGTTCCCTGACCAACCTAAGGATTTGATAACGTTCAATAATATTCCAACAATTCAGGATTTGTCTTCTAACCCAAGTGACGTCATGCAATCACACATCAAACATAAAAACTTAGATTTTTCTATAATTACAACTACTAACAATAATATGAAATAAATGTGTATGTCTGTTGTGTGGGATTAACAAAGAGAACAAGAGCTACACATCATTCATAAGATAAACATACAACAAGGATTTATGCAATCATGCATGCCACAAGAAAGGTTATACTAGGATCGCATATGAGATGAACATATCATACCAAATCAAGACTAATTATGTTGAAGAGCAAGTAAGCAACACTCAGGCATGTCATGGAATTTAGTAACATCATATATTGGATAAACATGTCATACCAAAATCAAATCCAATCATGTTGAAGAACAAATAAACAACACTTATTCATTTCATGGAATTTAGGAAGACCTATCATGTAGGGTCTCGGCTAGGTTCTCTCTAAATTACTCAAGCACATCATCCTAACATTCATAATCATTAAACTCATAGTAAAATTGATGTTATGCCACCTACGGATAATAGTCTGTACTTTGTGACGAACTGCTCGATTCACGGTGCTCATAGGGTTCTAGTATTAGGAAATTATCGTTGAAATGCCTAAATAAGCATACAAGCTTGTAAGACTTAGAATGAATTTAATACAAGACCTAAACCTACAAACATACTCCATACTAACCTTTAATCATCACCGAATCGACACCAATGAAGGACAATGTTGTTATAAATGAGATGAGATGAGAGGGTGAAGGTGCACAAACCCTCATGCTTCCAAGCTCTCCCTCTCTCTTTCTCCTCATTTCTCGTCTTTCTCTTCTCCCTTTCTCCCTTTCTTTCTTCTAAGGTAAATTCGTATGGGGAGAGGGGTCCCAAATGAAACCCTTATATAGGGCCAGATTTGGTGTAAATTGCCCCAAGGGCTAGGTTTTCACTATACTAGCCCTATGGGAGTGTCTTTCTAACCTCTAGGGCCCACTATGGGGCGTACATATTGATATATATATCGTAGGATAGTTAGCCTTAATGATGATTTATGTATGAATATGATCGGCCCGCCATTTGGATGCACCGATCGACATGTATGAGTAGCAGTCTGTTCAACGGTCACCGAAGGTCGATTGGGGTTGCTGTTGTACGAATATGAGAAGGAAAATATCCTTACTCCACATGTGAAGTTTGTTCGTAAACCAATGGTCTGAAATCCTAAACTTTGCATAGGAGTGGACGACCCAATTCACTTAAGTTTTAGCTTCTTCCTTTAAGGTATTTGCACTTCTCATATACTTGTTGTTTACCTCAAGTTAAGCGGTTCTGGACGGTACCCAAGTCCGACTCCCATGATGGACGTCGAGCACAGTAAGACAGATATTATTCTATAGTTCTGGAACTAGTGACCCACCAACGAGTAATCTAGAGCTTGTTCAGAAAATCGGGGCATTTATATAATGAATTAGGTATTGAGATTTCTCGTGGACAATGATTAGGGTTTGGATTAACTATGTTCATAGTGTTGCCTATTTATAACTAGTGAAAATGGAGATTTGGTCATAATTACTCTAAACCATCGATTTTAGGCTAAAAGAGTAACGGGGCTGATTTGTTCTATTAGTCAAGATCCGGGCTTTATCTGACTCAGCTTCGGTTAGATCTTTAATTTAGTTATGATTGTCTTGATCAGTTTGCGATGGGTCGGTTAGATTTGGGTCATATGTACATCATGGGGCTAAACTTGATATCCAAGTGATCGAGCGGATTTGTTGGCTTCTTATGGTTGATTAATCGGACTTATGCGGTTCTTTACTGGTATCACCTGTGTATATTGAGTGCTAATAGTCAGTAAGTGATAATATAAGTTAATTACTTTTAAAAAAAATTAAGAATTTTTAGAAATCCAAAATAGTGAAAATTCAGGACGTTATAATGGGGCCCACTTAATAATTATATATATATATATATATATATATTATCCACGCTGTCTATACGTTTATCCGGAACAGTTTAGGACATTTTCCCAAAAATTAAGTAGATCCAAATCTCGGGTGGACCACACCATAGAAATCAATGGTTATTGAACGCTTACCATTAAAAAATCAAAATAATGCCCACGTAATGTTTCCCTTCCATCCAACCCGTTGATAATGTCAACTGGTCAACAAGACAAGAAATTTATAAATATCATATTGATCCAAAACTTTTGCATCCCACAAAAAGCTTTTAATAGTCACTCATAAATTTCACTTTTGTGGTCAGCCTGAGATTTGGATTCGATTAATTATTTAGATCACGTCCAAAAATAATATGAAAAAAAAGAAAAAGAAAGAAGAAGTTGAAAAGCATGGATATAAAGATAATTCATCAAGGTGGGCCACACACAGTAAGTGCAACACATAATCCGCTCCCACTCTTTGTGGACACTTAGCACTTCTTTCTTTTTCTTTCTTTCTTTTTTTTTTTTCTCTTTTTCTTTTTCTTTTTACTTTCTAGTGTCTTTTTTTTCCCAAGGGTTTGTTTGAGTTGATGGAAAGCATAAAGAAAACAGTATATTTTATGTAACTTACTTTTTGTTGTTTTTTTTTTTTTTCCTGTTTTTAGAAAACTACGGAAACATCTTTTTTCACTTTCCATCTTTTTTGAAAAATAAATATATTTATTTTTTCAAATCTATCCCTAAAATATATACCTTTTTTTAATAGTGGAAGGAAAATGAAAATTTCAAGGGTTAAAGTTCAAATGCACCTCTATTCATGTTCAATCACGTCACCTGTGCCGCAAGTGCCAAATGGGACATTGTTTATCTCCATTCATGCCCCCCGCATGCCACTATAGTGCTACATGTACTAATGTGTAAAGACTCCCAATGTTCTAATGTGTCATATGTGTCACTTTTTATCTTTTTCCGCACCACACATGTTATGGTGCTACATGTACTACCATTAATCTTAATTGTGCCTCACATATGCAAAGCACTCCACATGCTCCAATGTGTCACACGTGGAATAGCCATCTTCGATCTTCTAAATATTGCATATCTGTTGAAAATATGATTTTTGGATACACTTAAAATAAATTAATTCGAAATTCACTAGGCTGAATCACGTATCAAATACGCTGTCCTTAAAGCGTGATTCGCCCCCTTATCTACTGCTGATGGGTTACAGGCGAATTGCTTCCAGGATAAGACAAATCTTCAGAATCTAGCATGCAGCAATCACGATAGGTCCACTGTGGAACAATTTTAATGCAGAGGATTTCTTCTGACAGATACTGACGGTTGAGATGTTCTAAGTATTTTATGATGGAGCTATGGATCGTATCTGATGATGGGAGAGATGGTTGTGTTGAGATGATGAAATCGGATTGAAATGGTCCAGTTTATATAGGCATCCTGTACTGGACCATTGCCAGACGCTATCAATGGTCCAGAACGTTTGAAAAATGTTTTTAGCCGTTGTCCATTAATCTCAGGCGTTTCCGGTTATCGGATCAGAGGATCTAACCATTGGATCATCATGGTCCGTCCGTTTTTGGACCATTGTGGTTTTATGGTAGCTATCCGTTGTTAGAAACGGATAGATGTTTCGGATTTAATATCTGACCGTTCTCAGTCACATATAAAAACTCAGGCTCATTTCAGATCCACACCGCCCTAAGGCACTGATCAGACCGGTTCGCGTAAGGTCGCGAAAGAGCGACCACTCTTTGACACGATGCGTACAAAGTGCAAAGTGCGCCATCTAGCGCCACTATAGCCTCATTGCCCACGCCCACGCCCTCGCCTATGCTCGAGCGCACGCGCGCGCTGCGTGCGTGTGTTCCAATGCTACTCACTGGAACATGCAACCTGGTTTCATCTCCTTCAAAAGCTCCAAGTAAGAATACTCTTCTCAATATCTCATATAAACCTCAAAAAGATTTCAACCATTTCCAATGTGGGACAAAGTACACACCGCACTTTTTAATTCAAAAAATTTTAAAAAGAATTTTGGCAGGAAAATCTTAAAATTTTGAAAATTTTGAATTTTTTTTCATTTTTTATTTTTTTGAAAAACCATTGTTTTCAACGATATCACTATTTATCATTAATGGTCACATGTTACATATGCCCGTGCGTGTCTTATATTATGTGTCATTGTACAACTTTAAGCACTTTGCATGTACCACACTTTTGTAATTTAGCTTAAAGTGTCCACATATGTCATATATGCCGCATGTGTCACGGTTCATCTCTAAACATATGTTATGTATGCCACATGTGTCAGTATGCCACATGTGTCATTGTTCATTTCTAATATAAAACACATGCCCACATGCCAGTGACTACCTAATTTATTTTTCTAAAAAAAATATTTTTTCCAAATAGCAAATGGAAAATAGTTTCTAAGTTTTTGCCAAAACCTCATTAAAAAACAACAAACAAAAATATTTTCCATCCCATGGTTACTTGAAAATAGTATTTCCATTCATGTACTTTTCATGGATCTAAAAAAGCCTTAAGATTCGTTTGGCACATGGATTTGGGGGGTTTAAGGGAATTTCAAATACCTTAATACGTTTGGCACCCTAAAGTAACTAGGGTTTCAAATCCACTCAAAGAGAAGGTTTGAAATTGAAGATAAAAACTTGGATTACATCTAAAATCCTTTCAAGAGTTACATGCGTATCATGTATGTCACTATGCTATTAATCTACTGGGCATATAGCCTATTAATGATATCCCAAAACAATTAAATAATCAATGGCATCACTATAATCACTTTAATACAATGATTTGCACAGTTGAAATATTGTCCATGTAAATCAATGGTTAAAAATTATTCGTTAATCACTTGGATGTTATTTTTTGCTTGTGGCCCATTTGACGCTTGGAATTCCATCATCTATGGTTAAAGTATATAATTCAATGGGCTTATTACAACCATTGTGCCAAACATTACATGTGTATATTAATTAAAAATATTAAAATCAATTTAGTAATTAAATTCAAACCCCTATAAATATACCATACATAGCAACTTTTGGATTACCATGGATTTTGAATCTAGGGGTTTCAAATCCACACTCCCAAACAGACCCTTAAAGTGACTCACGCAAGGATAATCGAAGGGATAATTTGCAGCACACTTGCCAATGAGGCACACGTATGCATGATTCAGACCACTTATGGCATGACCACAACCATGCCCTAGCAAGAAAACTAGGCTGGTCTGCCTGTCAAGTGGGTCAGGTGAGTACGAGAAAAATGAACCGGCCTGATTTTCGGGTCAGGGGATGTTCTCAGTGGGACCCACATGATAAATGGTCCGGATCTCGCATGCAGTTTGCCATCTTGCACGTGTGCTGCAGATTACATGTTGCATGATTATGTGCCACGTGAGCATTTCTTTCTGAAATGATTCCATGCTTTCGACTTATCTGAGTCTCTTTTTTATTTAAGAAGATTCTGATAAGGTAGGTGGGCCATCTCTCCATATATGAAGCGAAATCATCCATCTAATGGGTCCCACCACGAATTGATCATGTTTGAAAAATCATTCTATCCGTCGTATCAGCAAGTACTGTTACCAAATAAATATTTTTATTTCTACCTCTAATCTTCAACAGGCATGATCAGACCGCTAGGATATTCTGATTTACATTTACATTGATACAATTAGATGGACGGTCCAAAATGATAAATAACACTTTTACACGTTTACACTGGAGAGATGGCTCTACGGTATTCCAGTTCTACCGAGCTCTCCTGCATTTTATGTCTACGAGGAGACTCGCATGTTAGTTCAACACTATTTTTTAAATGGTGGCGACTCAAGTTCCTAACATGTGGGACCTGCTTACATCCATCCAGGCCATCCAAATGTTGCGTCCCATTTCTTAAGGAGAATATGCTTACATCCATCCAGGCCATCCAAATGTTGGGTCCCATTTCTTAAGGAGAATATATATATATATATATATATATATCATTTCACTGATAGAGATATCCTAAAATATAATTAATGGATATAATATGGAAGAGTATTATTATACGGTGAATTGCCCAAATTCAAAGAGAAAAGCAAATGATTATTATTATATTCTCAGTGCCATTTTTCTATAACCCTCTACATATACTTGGGTCAGCGGTTGGACGGTCTGGATTGTCGCGCAGCTATGCCATGTGTACGGCGCAAGAGTCAACACCAACTTCTGAATGGTGCAAAGATAAAATATAAGTCCAGCCTCTGTCTCTCTTAGCTTTCTACTGGACGCGAATTTCCCACGAGTTGCAGGTAAGCCGTGCAACAAATATCTTTGTATGCCCCACTGTAACCTCCATATAAAATCCACTCCGTCCATAAGCATAATCATATAAAATTAGAACATTTTCTTTATAATATATTGGATCGAAAACTCCAGTGGACCACACCAATCGAAAGTGTGAAGGGGGACGGCCACCATTGAAATCTTCTTCAGGCCCACCAATTTTTTGGATCATGATGATGTTTCTCTTGCTCATTCATCCTCGTGAAAATTACCTTATGAACAGATTGGATGGAATATGAACATAATGGTAGACCCGGAAGGTTTCAATGATGCTCATTCCCCCATCCCTCTTATTTCCTATTGTGGGCCCAAATAGATTTGGATCTGCTTGATTTTCGGACTTAAAGCCTAGCATGAGATGTATCAACCGATGAACGGGCTGGAAATCACATAGACAAGATGTTGGGCCCCACAGAACTTTTATTTTGCCAGGGCGGTATACTAAAATCACGTTCTTCCCTATCGTGCTAAGAAACAAGGGATTAAATTTCAAAGACACAGGTAGGAATATTAGTGTTTGGTAGCATGTCGGAGGTAGGAAAACAAGTATTCATGTCAACCCAAGCTGGATAGAAATTAAATAAAATTAAAAATTAAAAATTAAAAACAAACAAACAAACAAACAAAGGCATCGCTGTCTGTTGGAGGTGGGCCATAGACAGATCATGTCCGTTTAAAATATTCTCACTCAATTATTACTAAGTCCCATGTGATGTAATCAATATATAATGATAACGTTTGTTACAGATGGGCCCACAACACCATAGCCATAGAGTTGCGGCTGCGACTGAAACCTGGGAACTGATTAGGTGGGGGGCCGGCCTCACCCAAGATGATGCATCCCTTAATGCAGGGCCCACTTTGATGCATGTATTTTATATCCATATGTCCATCCATTTTTCTAGGTTGTAGGGAAAGAGTTAAAAAATGAAGAACATTTAAGTCTCCAATGAACATGTTATAAAAAATAGTTGCAATTGACCATTCGCAACTTGTAATGAGCTACAAAAGTTTTAAATGACAAATAAAAATTGCCGAAGCATTGTGGTTAGTCCCAGGAAGTAGGGGTGTACACCGAGTTTTGCTGGCCTCATATCAACTTGGCTTGGCCACTAACCGACCCCAGGTCGAACTCGGCTTGGCTCGGTCATCGAGCCTGACTGGCCAGCTCGACTCGGCTCGATCCTCTAGCCTAACTGGCCAGCTCGGTATTTTCACAAACACATACTGTACACTTTCAAATTTGTCACTATATGTAAAACAGCAGCAACTGTTTACTAGTGTTGCATCAAACAACTTGTAGGCAACATCAAAATCAAGAAAAAATAGTTTTTGCTTCATATACATACCTTCTTTGCCACTAGCTGACACTTTGTTGAGTCATTTCATCAAATGCTTAGTGAGCAACATTAATATCAAAGTAACCGAGTCACCAAACTAGTTCAATCCGAGTTCGATTCAAGTTGGGGTTCGATCCGAGCCGAGTTGAGTTTAGGCAAGCTCGAACTCAATCCGAAGTTTTTTTGAGCTCGAAAAATTGGCTCGAACTCAGCTTCAAACCGAGTTGAATCAAGCTTTTTCGAGTCGAGTCGAGTAAGCTAACCGAGCTAACTCAGTTCGTGTACACCCCTACTAGGAAGTTTTTAATGACAGGACATACCCACTATTTCCTATCTCATGGCTCACATGAGATTTGAATCTGCCTTATTTCTTGGCCATGTGGTACAAATATTTAGCAGATGGATGATGTAAATATAGAATACATATATTACGGTGGTTGGCCTAGGGCGAGGGCTGCACCGTCTTGCATGAAGCTGGGCTGCACCTAATACGCTTCCCTGAAAAATTATCATCACAGCATTTATATGGAAAAAGCTTTGATACTCTCAGCAGAGTGTGATGGATGATATGCTGGCACATAGAAATTTCTTATAATTTACATAATCGCATAATTCTTATTAAACGGTAAAAATAATAAGTATTGGTTTAGATGTTTTGTAAAGATAAAAATAGACTTATTTGATTATTTAACTATATATATATATATATATATATATATATATATATATATAGATAAAAGGTACAATACGCTTGACCTCATGATAAGCTCCCGTGAGGTCAAGCTTTGTGGGCTCCACCGTGATGCGTGTCGACCATCAACACCGTGCATTTGATGGGTCCCCTTTAAATTATGGGATATCCCAAAAATCAGCCGTATACGGAACTCAGGTGGGCCATACCATTTAAAATCATGTGAAGACACCGTTAAAACAAATAAAAGCACTTGGTGGGGACCACCAGAAATTTTCATGCATCTGAAACTTGGTCTGAACCCTCTTCCAAGTGAGACACACATAATGGATGGGCTGGATTTGCAAACCACATCTCGCTGGGCCCAAAAAATGATTATGAATGTTTTAACGGTGCACCGCCCCTCTCCACTTCTTTATATGGTGTGGCCCACAAAAGTCACGGATTGACTTGATTTTTGAGACTTAGCCCACGATGGAATGGTGCATCTAACTGATGGGGTAGATGTTCGAAACGCATCATGGTGGGGCCCACACAGCTCGACCTCATGGGATGGACTCGTGAGGTCGAGCGCATAGTACCTTTTCCCATATATATATATATATATATATATATATATATATATATATATATATATATATATATATATATATATATATATAACCATAACCAACTGAATCAAGACCACTCAAATGCATCCAACTCAATCCAAAAAATTCAGGATTATAGCGGTTGGATGTGGGGTCATATTCGACAATCCAAATTATCTATGGGACAAGATACACGGGTAAAGGTGACTGCCTCGAAAATCATAAAAGAAGGAAAAAATCACGGACTAACAATCAATGGCCGACAAAATAACAATTTACGAAATGGCACATTCAAAGAAAAAAATAATAGCTGAGGGGACCATACAGATTCAGAGGAAAAGAGTATAATGACCAAGGTCGTAAAATTGCATTGTGCATCCATTGTTAGGCCCACCATGTAAACGGTTTCGATTATCAAACATGACCGAAATCGAAAGGCTATAGTCCCAACATATCCTACAATAACACATCTGGGTATATTCTAGTATGGTCCCAACATATCCTACAATAACACATCTGAATATATTCTAGTGTATCCAGGGAAGTGGACTGTGCACCAAGTAAGTCATTATGCTAAAGATTACTGAGTAAACTCTGTGGGGCTCACTGTTTTGTTATGTCTTACCCATTCTGTCCGTATGTTTTATCAGATTATTTTTGGCCATGAGCTCAAAATTCAAGCATATCCAAAGCTCAAGTCGGCCACACCACAGGAAATAGTGTAAAATGAACTCTTATGGTTGGAAATTTCTTAAGGGACATAAGTTTTGGATCAAGCTGGTATTTGTGTTTTCCCTTCATCCATGTCCATGTGAACTTATGAATAGATTAGATGACAAATAAATATCACTGTGGGGCTTGAGAAGGTTTCGACAATGAATCATAATTATCCCCACTATTTCCTGTGGTGTGATCCACTTGAGTCGTAGATACGCTTATATTTTGGGTCCACGCCCTAAAATGAGCTGAAAAATCAGATGGATAATGTGGATAAGGACATGTATTTACAATGGCCTGTAGAATTTACTTAGTAAAGGCTGTGCCACTTTCATCCGTTCTTTTATAAGTAACTAATAGCTCAACTGCCCCTCCGGGCCACAGTTGAGTTTTGCCATCCCATCTTTTATAAGTTACTTATAGCTCAACTGCCCTTTCGGGGCAGCTGAGTTTTTCCCTCCCTTCTTATATAAGTTACTTATAACTCAACTGGCCTTCCAGGCAGCTGAGTTTTGCCATCGCTTCTTTTATAAGTAACATATATTTCAGCTGCCCCTCCTGATGGCAGGGGCAGCTAAGTTTTGCCAGGTGGGGCCAACCTTTATGATGGGTTTAGATATCACGTTTTTAGTTGGATAGGAAATAACTTGTCATCTAAGATGCATTTCTTCTTTTGGTATGAAATTAAGATGTTTTCTTAGTTAATAATTAACATCAAAAAGAGAGAGAGAATATCTCTAGTCCAACAGGTTGGCCCACGAGATATGGTCCATCTAATAAATAACTTCCAACCTATTAAATGCATGGGACACGTAATTACTCTTTTAATAGGTTGGCCCCATAGGAGGATAACTCAATACAAAAATGGCCCTTTATATTCATCAGATGGGCTACACTATAGAAAGTAATGTTCAACCATTGATATATAGTAAAATATAATCTGCCATATGCACAATATCATCATTATGATAGGGGACAACCTATTTGAAAGGTTGTATGTTACACATACTTAACAGGTTGGAAGTCATCCATTGGGTGGACTATAACTAGCAGTCCAACTATTTGGACTTAGGTAGACCTTCTCTTTATAAAGTTCAATAAAATAATGTTCTTTGTTACTCACACAAGGTAAGAGTGGTAGACATGGTTTAATTTATGAGGAGAGAGAGGAAATAATGATATTTTTAAGAAAGGGAGAAAGAAACTCTTTTCTTGATGAGCAAGGCCAAAGCTCAAAAGTACAAAGAGAAAAGCACAGGAAAAGGCCCTTAAGAAATATATTTTAAAAAATACTAAAAGAAAAAAAAAAAAAAAAAGAGCTAATAAGCACTCACATCCTAATTTTTTTTAAAAAAAGATCATATCCTAAATCAGAAGAGAAAGAAAAAGACTTAAAATAACTTGAGCCCTTATAAAGGGGAGGGAGCCTTACATCCCGAGCCAGAAATGAAGATATAACAAGCACACTCACTATCAACAACAATACAAATGGATATGCTCAAAGGGATGGTAGTCAAACCTAAAATAAAGGGTTTGGGTGCTCTGCTGATGATACCTGCTTAACATCTAAGGCATGCAGTACAAGAATGCACAAATCTCACACATAATCGTATCTCCCAAGAAGAAGAGTATAATGGCCCATATTTCTGAATGATTATTTGTGTTTATTTTAATAAAATATATATATATATATATATATATATATATATATATATATATATATAATAAAGAGGAATATATATCACACATTGGGCTGTACACAAACCGGGCTAGCCAAGTTAACTTGCTCGACTCGGCCGAACCTGGAACTGAGTTCGGGCCGGGACGAGCCATTTTCTTCGAGCTTGAAATTGAGTTTGGGCCGAGTTCAAACATATGTCCCAGTTCGGCCCAACTTGACCGTTTATATATATATATATATATATATATATATATATATATATATATATATATATATATATCTTTATTCTAATCATTTGAGATAGAGAAGTGAGAACGCCATCCGTCTCTTTGTAGATGGAGCAGGCCCGAACTCGCCTGATTGCTGATTGGGTCGAATTCGAACTGGGTGTGGCTAGTGACCAGGTCGGGCCGGGTTGAGCCCAGTTCAACTTGGATTGACTCGTGTACACCCCTAATCACACATACATGAAATTCAAACATTTATACATAGATTCATACTCAACGATATAACTATTCAATCATACATGCATTATTAGGCTATCTTAGTTCGTATGGGTTTGCTGGAGTGAGTTGAGATGGTTTGGAAACCCATCCAGGCTCTCCTTTTATAGGCTAAGGTGGCTAGGGGGTTATGGTCCAGATATTTAATTTCCATTAAGCCATTTCTGGCTATTGAAAAACTAACCGTTTTATGGCCGTTTTTTACTGTTGTGCATAGGCCATTAATCTGCTGCATGCTGACTATTGTGAGACAGCAGCTAGCCGTTTTCTAGTTGTTGGGCTAGCCATGCAGCAATTACAGCTGGACCCTGCACTTAATGGCTCAGCTGTTACAGTTTCTGCTGCAACAGCTCTATTCAGTCCACCTATATATACTGAGAGATCTCTCTCTTAGTCCTCTAGTCTCTCTGCCAACCAGTCACCCGCCATAGCCACTTAGTCACACCGCGACTCGCACACGTCTTGCTGCGGTTCGACAGCCAAACTGCCTCACATGCCTAAGTCCTCGCACTGAGCTCGTGACCGAGCCCGATCCCAAGCGCGAGCGCATGCGCTTGCGCGTGCGCATGCGTGGCGTTCCAGTGTGAAGCACTGGAACACGCAAGTCCCATGGTCCTTAGACTATGTGAGCAAATATTAAGGTACTCCCCTCTTTTCATTTAAACCACAAAACTTTCTTCTCCCTTTCCCATGTGGGACTATTCCCAAAAAACTCAAAAAGTAGTTTTTCAAACAACTTTTTATATATTACATATTTATTTTATTAAAATATATTTTATTTAAAATCAATATTTTACAACAATCCCCCACTTGATTTTTTTTATAAAATATATTTTCTCGATTAAACATTCTACCAGAATAATCATCTTATATGCATAAAGAAAGATATCTTTCGATTTTAATCTTTCCTTAATGTAAGTATCTCAAAACTCTATCGAAATGACTGGTAGCCGCAGCTTTGAACCAGTTATTCCTAGATAATAGAGTCGGAGAAACCACACACATATTCGTTATATATTTTTAGAGTTTCCACAATCTTGCTCAGCACAATTAATGGCCATGTGCTTATCCTAATTCGTGAACGATCCCGAGAGAAAACTCCTAACTCTCATGAGAGACGGCACCATCTCTACGTTCATATAGGTGAAATCCTTCCAGTGTCTCCGTTACTATAAGACACTTGTCCTAAATGTTGAATTTCATTAAGAGTTCTAAGACTCAACCCTCATTAAACCCAAGATTAGAGATTTTTTGATTTTAGGTTGGGTTTTCATCACTGGTGGAACTTTGGTTGAAGAGTTTCAACCCCATCCCTCTAGATGTAGCCTTTATTACCTCTCTCGGTAGAGATTTAGTGAAAGGATCTGCTAGGTTATTGCTTGATTTCACAGAGGAAATAGCAATGATTCCATCTCGAATCAACTATCTGACATAATCATGTTGAAGACTAATATGTCTAGACTTACCATGATAAGTGTTATTATAGGCTCTAGCTAATGTGGCTTCACTATCACAATGTAGTGATACAGCCAATATAGGCTTTACACAAAAAGAAATTTCTAATAGAAGATCTCTTAGCCACTCAACCTCTTTGTCTGTTGTAGTCAGGGCTATAAATTCAAACTCCATAGTCGAGTGCATTATGCAAGTCTGTTTCTTGGATCCCCAAGATACAGCTGCACCTCCTAAGGTGAATACCCATCCTGTAGTAGACTTGTTTCCCCTGCACTCGATATCCAGCTCGCATCGGTATATCCTTCCAATACGGCAGAAAACTATGAATAAAATAATCCTAAGTCTTTGGTTGCTTTTAAGTAACTAAGGACTCTACTGATTGCATTTCAGTGTTCATTACTAGGGTTACTAGTAAACCTATTAAGTTTACTCACAGCATATGCGATATCAGGTTTAGTGCATTGCATAGTATACATAAGACTTCCTATAGCACTCACATATTCTAATTGTGCAACTGTTCTTCCAGTATTTTCTTTTACCTTGATACTTGGATCAAATGAGATTTTTGCTTCCTTTATATTTAGATGGTTAAACTTGTTTAGTATCTTCTCAATATAATGAGATTGACACAAAGCATAACTCCTACAATATTTTTTAACTTTGATACCTAAGATGGTATCAACTTGTCCAAGATCCTTCATTTTAAATACGGAAGAAAGAAACTTTTTTGTTTCAGTCACACCTTTCATTTTATTATTTATTATTAACATGTCATTAACATGCAGACAGATAATAACGATATAATTACCATCTACTTTAGAATATATGCATTTGTCAGCTATATTATGCATAAAACCATGAGATAGTATTTTGAAATCAAACTTCTCATGTCACTGTTTTAGTGCTTGTTTTAATCCATACAATGATTTGACTAATGTACATACTTTGTTTTCATTTCTTGGTAGAACGAAACCTTCAGATTGTTCCATGTATACCTCCTCATTGAGGTCACCATTCAGGAAAGCAGTCTTTACATCCATTTGGTGGATGTGAAGATAATGTATGGAAGCTAGCGCAAATAATATCCTAATGGATGTTATCTTAGCTACAGGTGAGTATGTGTCAAAGTAATCTATCACTTCTTTTTGTCTAAAACCCTTAACTACTAGTCGAGCTTTAAAGGTTTGGATAGTCTCATCAGTGTGATATTTTTTTCTAAATACCCACTTATAACCTATGGGTCTAGAACCTGGAGGTAAGTTAACTAGTTCCTATGTTTGATTTGATAGTATGGATTCCATTTCATCATTTATAGCTTCTTTCCAAAAAGCTGAGTCTCTAGATGATATAACTTCCTTATATGTTTTAGGATCATCTTCTATAGTCATTACTATAGGTATTTGTCTTATAACATTTTCTCTATCTGCTTCTACCAGATGGAAAATGATGCGTTGTGAGTCTATGTAGTCATCTCCTAGACTCTTTTCTATTCTTGTTCTTTAACTCCTACGGGATTCAATAGGAGCTTCCACTATCTATGGAGCTGTGCTATCTGGTTCTCTATTAGGAGTTTGGATTTCATTATCCTTTGACTCTAAAGATAGTGAATGTTCGAAGAATTCAACATCTCTTGATTCTATTATTGTATTAAACTCCATGTCTAAAAGTCTATAAGCTTTACTATTTTGTGCATACCCTATGAAGGCGCACTTAATAGTTCTTGATCCTAACTTGGTTCTTTTTGGATCAGGGGTTCTGCAGTATGCAAGACACCTCCATACTTTAGGATATCATAGGTTAGGTTTTCTACCTCTCCATGTTTCATATGGAGATATTTTATATTTTTTAGACGAAATTCTGTTTATTATATGACATGCTGTAAGCAGTGTCTCACCTTATAAACTTAGTGGCAACTTTGCTCTTATTAGCATTGAGTTAACCATCTCTACTAATGTTCTATTCTTTCTTTCAGCTATTCCATTTTGTTGAGGTGTATATGGAGTTGTACATCGATGTACCAGTCCATGTTCTTCACAGAAGTTATCGAATTCATTGGAGAAGTATTCTCCTCTTCTATCGCTACGGAGAATTTTTATCTTCTTACTTAGTTGATTATCTACTTCTGCTTAAACATATTCAATGTTTCATCTTTGCTCTTGAATAGATAAACATATACATATTTAGAATAATCATTTATAAAGGTTATAAAGTACCGTTTACCTCCATGAATAAGAATGTCGTTTAACTGACAGATATCACTGTGCACAAGATCCAATATTTGAGACGATCTTTCAACACTTGGAAAAGGTTTTTTCGTCATTTTAGATCGTATGCACACTTCACATTTATCGGTTTCATTATCTGTGTATGAGATTAAACCATTCTTAGCCATGAACTTTAAGGTACTATATCCTATATGGGCTAGTCTATCATGCCATAGTCCAGCAGATTCAACCATATACGCAGAAGTGCTACTTTCATTCAGAGAAAACTTAACCAATCCATTACAAGCATATCCCTTTCCCACAAAATTCCCATTTTTAGACAGAATTAGTTTTCCTGACTCGTACACCACCCTTATACCTGGTTTTCCCAGAAGATCCCCAAAAACTAAGTTTCGCCTCATGTCTGGGACGTGCAATATATTAGTTAGAATCACTTTTTTTCCAGAGGTGAATATTAGTTCGACAATTCCTTTGCCGACGACCTTCGATCGAACTTCATTATCCATTTGAACTTCTTGACCATCGGTCAATTTCTCATAGGTTTTGAAGGTTAATTTGTCGTAGCACACATGTACTATAGCGGCAATATCATACGAACAGCCTGGAACTTTACCTTGGATGGTATTCACCTCAGTGATCATAACCACGATATCGCCTTCTTCTACTGCATTTGCCTCTTTTTTATATTTGCGACATCGGCATACTCGAGCATAGTGCCCGGTTTTCCCACAGACATGGCATGGGCATTTGAACTTTTCGTTCTTCTTTTGGGCATTTTTCTTGAATTTCCCTTTATCGGGTTTAAGGGAATCGTCCTTCTCGGGATTCTTGTTATTGATGTTCTCTACTACATGTACCTTAGACGAGGCATTCCTGTTATCATTCTTTTTGTCACGGTTACGGGATTCTTCCTCAATCCTGAGGTGTTTCTGGATTTATTCCAGTGTGTAGTCCTCGGTTTTATATAGTAACTTCTTTTTATAGTCTTTCCACATCGGTGGTAATTTATTGATTATAGCCCCGACTTGGAATGATTCAGGAAGATCAATCTTTATCACTTTGATTTTGTTAACTATTAGCTGCAGTTCTTAGATTTGGGGCAGCAACGGTTTATTATCTACCACGCTGAAATCAAAATACCTGGCGATGAGAAATTTGTTGGTCCCTTCTTCTTCAGCCTTGTACTTGAACTCCAGTGCCCAGATCTCCTTTACTGATGATGTCTGTTGGTACAGATCGTACAGGCGGTCGGAGAGAGCGTTCAAAATGTGTCCATGACACAAGAGTTCATCTTCGGCTCTTTTAGCGCGGGCAGCCACTTGTTCAGGTGTGTCGTTGTTTGTTGCTTCAGGTAGCGCTTGTAGATTTGGATCTAGTATGTAGTAGATCTTCAGCGCCGTCAGGAGAAATTTCAGCTTGTCTTGCCATCTTGTAAAATTAGTTCCATCGAACCGATCAAGATGTATCAAGTCCTGATTCATCAACTTAATGGATGAAACGCTGTCGGTTTCCATCTTAAAAATAACGCTTTAAGATTGTTAGGAATTTATACAGATTTAGATAATATCTGTATAATGTGGAAACCAAAAATCACTATGATCAGAACTTAAGGACAGGCTGAAGCACGTCTGAAAACGTTGTCCTTAAAGTGTTATTTACCCCTACTCAAGTGAATTGAGTATGCTGATAGGTTACAGGCAAACAGCTTCTAGGATGCGACGAGCCTGGTGTGGGTCTGCGTTCAGTAAACACGAAGGCCCACCAAATGGAACTCTATTACACACTTTCTTGCAGTATTACAATGTAAGAGAAAAATCTCAAAAGAAAGAAAAAGAAAGAGAAAGAGTGGTTTCAACCACTGCACTGGTCAGTTCAAATCTTCAGCCACTGGTTCAGTTGAACTGTTCTAGACCACACTGCTAGTCTGTTCTTCAAGCTAAGGTTCAAGCCTTGCTATGTTGCTGGAAACATTAGAATATATGAGCGGAGAGGGGCTGGCTATCTTAGTTCGTATGGGTTTGCTGGAGTGAGTTGAGATGGTTTGGAAACCCATCAAGGCTCTCCTTTTATAGGCTAAGGTGGCTAGGGGGTTATAGTCCAGAGACTTAATTTTCATTAAGTCATTTCTGGCTGTTGAAAAACTAGCCGTTTTATGGCCCTTTTTTACTGTTGTGCATGGGCCATTAATCTGCTGCATGCTAACTGTTGTGAGACAGCAGCTAGCTGTTTTCTAACTGTTGGGCTAGCCATGCAGCAGTTACAGCTGGACCCTGCACTTAATGGCTCAGCTGTTACAGTTTCTGCTGCAACAGCTCTATTCAGTCCACTTATATATACTAAGAGATCTCTCTCTTAGTCCTCTAGTCTCTCTGCTAACCAGTCACCCGCCATAGCCACTTAGTCGCACCGCGACTCTCACACGTCTCTCTCCGGTTCGCGAAGGGAGCGACCCTCTGCTACACGATGCGCACGTGCGAAGTGTAAAGTACGCCACTAGCGCCTCTACAGCCACACTGCCTCACATGCTCACGCCCTCGCACTAAGCCCGTGACCTAGACCGAGACCGAGCCCGAGCCCGTGCCCATGCCCGAGCCTGAGCGCGTGCGCATGCGCGGTGTTCCAGTGCTTGCAAGTCCCATGGTCCTTAGACTATGTGAGCAAATATTAAGGTACTCTCCTCTTTTCATTTAAACCACAAAACTTTCTTCTCCCTTTCCCATGTGGGACTATTCCCAAAAAACCCAAAAAGTAGTTTTTCAAACAACTTTTTATATATTATATATTATTTTTATTAAATTATATTTTATTTAAAATCAATATTTTACAACATGCATTCATTTAACCATTGGTCAATATGACTTTTTAATCATCCATGCATCCATCCGCCGTTCAAATCATGCATCTAACCATCAACTCATCTAATAATCTACATTGTCCAAGCATCTTACCTAATTATACATGCATCTATCTATCAATCCATCCATCGACCCACCCAACTATCTATACACCCATCCATGTATACATATATCTTATAGCACATTCATCTATCCATTTGTCCAGCCATTCATCCATCAAAATTCAATCATCTAAACTAGTCATCCATCTAATCTAACCATGCATACATCTAAACCATTCATTCATGCATCTCATCCATCCTTGCATGCATGCATGCATGCATATCACGCATCACACATGCACATGCAACACTGACACACTCCACACGTGTCACACATATTACACAAACAACCCACACACGCATTGCATGTGTACATGCAACACTGACACACTCCACACGTATCATCTAAACTAGTCATCCACTAATCTAACCATGCATACATCTAAACCATTCGTTCATGCATCTCATCCATCCTTGCATGCATGCATATCATGCATCACACGTGCACATGCAACACTGACACACTCCACACGTGTCACACATATTACACAAACAACCCACACACGCATTGCATGTGTACATGTACACACATGCACCAATAGTGTGAGAATTGTTTCTAAAAGAGAGATAAGTTATACTTTTCTAATTAATGTTAATGTGTGTGCACGCAGGGCAAGAGATGTATTTAATAAATCAGTGTTAATTCACCACATGTTGTGTGGATCCTTCTCTAGCTCGGCTACATCCTTTTGTTCGTACACCAAAGGTTCAGCCTCGGCCACATCTCTATGGTTTTTCATCGATAGAGGGTGTGTAGCATCTCGATTCATGTAGTAAATTATACGTGCACCTAGACATATATATATCTATCTTACGAGTAATACATTGAAAACTTAAGCATAATTAATTAATAAGGATGATAGAAGTAATTTCGAGTAATGTATCAGATAATCAAAGTATGCAGTGAAAGCTTAACAGGTCACCCCTTACGAGAATATAAGATTTCGGGATATTTTCCATGAGTTTAGAACAACCGAGAGATTATGAACTAATGGAACCATGTTTAAGTGAAATTTAAGCGGTTTAACTCAAATTCTAAGTCCTAACAAGTCTTAAATGATCCCAATGCCCTAATCAAGTAAAGGATCGAGATTTAATAGGATTATGAATTGATATCAGTAAATCCTCTATACTGCGCAGGCAAAGGATCTGTATATTGGCGTAAACTCACTACAAACATCTATTCATATTTTCTCGAACACATGAAGTAGGGAATCCTTAAGAGGCATGGGAAATGGCTTGTATAATAGAAGTACTAAATTTCGGGGGCAAAATTATATTGAAGGGGGTAGATTGTAATACCCCGAACTTTTTAATACCTGAGTATTGAAAGTTATTGAGTGTTACCATGAAATTTAACGTAATATGTACATGTGTATGATACTAATCTAACTATCCTAACCTTACATCTATTCCCTGACATGAATCTAACCGTTGGGAATGATCTTTATTCATAGATCAAGCTGTCTGACCATTGGTTTAAAAGGAAAACTATCCATCATGTGAGTTGACGTATGTACTTTCCCTTAAATGACTTAGCAAATAACTCTTTATCCGTAAAGACTTAGATATAGGTTCATTTGTGAGAATTGTTTAAAAAGATACATATAACTATGTAGAATCATTAAATTTCGTAAAACTTTTAAACCAGTAATAATTATAAAAATCCCATCAACTTAGATATTAAACTCTAAATCACATGGTTCTTCTGATTATTTTCATACGAAACTTTATGTCAGGCCTAAATACCATAAATTAACCACTCGTGTCAAATTCCAACTATTAATTCAACAAGGTCAATGGCTAAACTGGATATTCACCTAAGATGGCCCACCTAGGACTGGTAACCGTCCTCCATGCCAATATGGAACTTAAATGCAAGCCAACCAAGACAGATGAACGGAGTAGATTTACTTTGAACTGCACGTGGGCCCCGCGTTAGGAATAGTGTGTGGGCAAAGGATATGCATGACCGCAACGCACCATAACTCAAAGTCGGTCAAAGAATCCTTGACCCGATGCAAATTCAAAACAAGAAACATCCTTGTTTCCATTGACTACAGACAAGCGTCTACTGTAGTGATCTTGGGCCACCATCATCATCCATATGGATGATCTGAACCGCTCATTACAACCGTAGGGCAAAACCAACCGGACCTTAGGCTTTCTTGTACGTTTTTCAGGCTTTCACGAGTGAACACATTCCAACGCAAATCATCAACTTGCAAGCGAACAACTTACGGTTGATCCAAGTGGGCCATCACTCTAGCCAATCAGAGTAATCTGAGTCATCTATCAAGTCTGGCACTCGACCCCTTTATCAATTTGTTAAGTTAGCCCTTGCTACTCTTCTCTTTATTGAGTTGGCCATTGTCACTCTTCTTTTTATTGAGTTGGCCATTGCCACTCTTTTATTTGTTGAGTTAGCCATAACTATTCTCCTTTTATTAAGTTGACCATTGTCACTCTTCTCTTTATAAGTTAGTCATTGATACTATCTTCCTTACTTTACTAGCCTTGTGCTATTTATCTTTGAGGCTTAAGCATGTGTCTTGATATTCTAAAACCCTTATAATTCAGCTTTGTTCTCTATAAGTGCAATTGATATGTTAAGAGGTATCATAACTAGTGATTCAAATATTATATCATGGATGTAATGCGCTCTGAGTAGAGACCCTCTTGGTCGACACGGAATTTCATGGGTTTTTGGGTAGTGGTGCACAAATTGATGTAAGTAATTCGCAATGTGTGTTACATCACTTCCGGGATGTTGCAAATAGTCGCTCCATGAACAAATCACGTCACGTAATTCATCCGACTCATGTGTCATACCGCCTCGAGGTGTTCACGTAAATCCATGATAGGTTGGCCATACCGGCGAATATCCGTAGTTATAGGATGCGGGTCAAGTCAAGTTTTCTATAAATTATATTCAACATTATGATGATCACTACGTATGATAAGTCGCACACATTTTGCTAGGCATGTGTAACGTCCTGGATTTTTATTATTTTAGATTTTCAAAAACCTTTGAAATTTCTCATTATAATTAACTTATATTGTCACTTACTGACCATTAACACTCGATGTTATCTTATACACAAGTAGTACTAATAAAGAACCACATAAATCCGATTAATCAACCGTATGAAGCCAACGAATCTAGGCAATCACTTAAATACCGAGTTTAGCCACATGATCTGTTCACATGGGGCCCATATTTAGCTGACCTATCACTAACTAATCAAGACTACTACAGCTAGATTAAATATCTACCCAAAGAGGAGACAACTAGGGGTCGGATCAAAATTAACAAACCAAAGTTACCTAGTTATCCATTTAGCCTACGAACCAATGGTTTAAAGTAATTATGGCTGAATCGCCATTTTCACTAATTGCGAATAGGCCATACTATGAACTTAGCTAATCCAAACCCTAATAATTATGCACAAGAAATCTTGTTACCCAATTCATTCCAGAAATGCTCTACTTTTTTAAACAAGCTCTAGACCGCTCGTTATTGGGCCATTAATTTCGAAACTATAGAATAATATCTGTCTTACTGAGCTCAATGTCCTTCACGGGAGTTGGACCTGGGTAGTATCCAGCATCGCTCAACTTGAGCCGAAGGATGAGTGCATGATAAGTACAAATACCCTAAAGGAAAAAGTTGAAACTTAAGTGAATTAGGTCGTCCACTCTTATGTAAAGTTGAGAATTTTGGACCATTAGTTTATGACCAAACTTTACACATAGAGTAAGAATACTTCCCCAAACATATCCATATTACCACGGCCCCGATCGACCATCAGTGACCGTTAAATAGACTTCTTATCATATCCATCGATCAACACATCTAAATGGGAGACCGATCATATCCACACGTCGATCATCATTAGGGCTAACTATTCTACAGTGTATATCGACATGTACACCCCATAATGGGCCCTAGAGGTTAGAAACATTCTCCCATAGGACTGGTATAATGAAAACCTAGCCCGTGGGGCCATTTGCACAACATCCGACACTATATAAGGCCCTTATTTGGGCACCCCCTCTTCTCATACGAATTTTAACAAGAGAAAAAATGGAGAAAGAAAGAAAAGAAAGAGGAGAAAAGATGAGAAAGAGAGATGGAGAGCTTGAAAGTATGAGGGTTTATGCACTTTCACCCTCTCATCTCCTCTATAGTAATATTATCCTTCATTGGTGTCGATTTGGCAACAATTGAAGGTAAGTATTGAGTTATGTTTGTAGGTTTAGGTCTTGTATTTAATTCCTTCTAATTCTTACAAGCTTGTACACTTATTTAGGCCTTTCAACGATGTTTTCCTAACACCCTAACCCTACGAGCATCGTGAGTCGAGCGGTTTGTCATAAGGTACGGACCATTATTTCTAGGTCGCTTTTTATTAACCATTGAGGGTCTCAGTTAATGATGTATTATGGTGAACGGTTTGTAAATAGCTAACATGTCTATATTTCGAGTTTTACAATATATGTCATTGGTTGTTTATGGATGCTTACATGTTTAATAAAATGTCTAAGTGATTAAACGTGTTATTCTAATGATGCTCACATGATTGATTAAACTCAAGATTAAATGTATTGCTCTATTGATGCTTACATGTTCGATGAAATGCCTAGGTCGTTGCGTAGTAGTATATATGCTAGAATTGTATGATATAGTATTTAATTCATAGCGGTGCTTAGGATTTATACGATGTTGGGTCAGTCGGTAAATTGCCCAAATCAACGGGTGGCCCGAGTTAGGGCAGTCACCCTAAGCTTGTTCGATCGACACTGGTTGAACATGGACAACTGATAGTAGCTCGACTACATGGGCTGTTTGCACCCAATGCCGGTTGTGTCGTGATTCTCCTAGGTCAATAAAATTAGTCCACTAGCCGGCTGATCATGTATATTCACAATATATGACACAACTAAATGGAATCTAGGATATCTCATTCTCAATGGATGTGACCGTTCATAATCGTTAGTGCGATACGATCTCACTAAGACTCGTGAGCCGGGCAAGGTGGTATGGGACACCACGTCTGAGTCGTCAACCTACATTGGGGTGACGAGTCTCCCAGTAGTAACTAATGAGCAACTAAGACTCATAAGCCGGGCATGGTGGTATGGGACACTATGTCCGAGCTATCGGCCTACACTGGGGTGACGAGCCTCCCCATAGTGACCAATGAGCACTAACGAAGGTGATATATCATTATTCAAATGGCCCCCATCAAATTACCCGACAGAAGGTTGTGTACCAGAGTACTGTTCGAATGACCCGGGCATGAATGGAATTGGGTGACGAGCCCTTTCCTTTATATATATATTTTTTATTTTATGTGACAAGCTCGTACCTCGAAATTGAGTGATCATACTCGGTTTGAGTGATGACCTATATCGAGTTGATCCTCATATATTTAAGTACCATATCGTACCTTTGAAATTATTGATTTGTGAAATAAACGGGTAATACTTAAATTTGGATCAAGGGGCACTGGTAAGGAGTCGTTATGTGTGGCAACGATCCACGTGATCCGGATTAGGACTTGTGATATAACATCGGTATTCTAGCTTCGCTGTAATGCCCCGTGTTTTCAGGACCCGAGTATATGACTCGTTTCCCAAAAACTCGAGTGTTAACGTTAAAAGATGGTCAAATTCGTGTGTATTTTTTTCTATCATCAGAGTAAGCAGATGAGCATAGTATGGACAAATCAGACATAAAGAAAAGTTGCATTATTATTTAAATATACAAGAAGTTGCTCATAATGACTTATACAAATCAATGTCTCCACAATAACAAATACAAGATTATACGCAGGAGAAATTTAAAAGCATATGAAACACAAATGAAGCCGCAAGATCGCGCAGCTTCCTTGAAAGGTACAAACACGTGTCCTTAACTACCATAACGACTCCTCATCAGTCTGAACCTACATATCACTTAAGCCACCTGTGCTATCTGTACGGTTATATTTTTGATGGATGAGTGACCAACTCAGTGTGAATTCCCCTCAAGATGACACACCGCCGCATTAGGTAAACATAGTTATAAAACAACAAGGCAATCAAAATAATACATGATGCAGTCTTTTTTATATGCATGGATGTATGAATGTACATCGACCATGAATGCACATCGACCTGGGGATGCACATTCAGTAGGACTTGGGCTCGTCACCCATGCAATCATCGACCTGCGAATGATTATCCAGTCGGAACAAGGGTCGATAGTCGATGGTCTGGGAGCTATCGAAACAATACCCCAACAACTCTAGGGCACATGCTATAGCATCCAGAATAGTCATTCGTTATCGCCAATATGCTATGAATGCATGATTAGTCAAACCATTATTAGTCTAGTCACAATCAGTCAATTTAAATAAGTTCAAGGTCACTACGGGGAGTGTATAGCCCAGCGTAGGCCGACAGCTCAGGCATAGGTCTCATACCTACCATCCCCGGCTCATGAGACTACCACCTTAGGATGTTTAATGGAACCCCGTCAACTAGTGGCCAATCATATTACAATATATGAGGCTTACCATCACATGGTTGCATAATATAAAACATCAAACTCATGTAGAAAAAATACCAGAACAAAGCCACATAGGGCGATATCAAAACAAGCCACATTAGGCAAATACAAAAATAAGCCACATATGACGAGTATCAAAACCATGCGATAAAAGACCGTCCTTGAAAACTATTGGACACAACAACCCTAGATGGTAGGCCCACATCAATGGTTAATTTAAACCATCATTCAATAACCACTAAATCGAAGGTCCATTGCAATCACCGTCAATCGAGTTACATCCCAAGTATGGGTGTACATTTATAAGTGGGGGTTTCCCACTAATGTACCAGTTTAAATTCCATAAGCAATCCACAAGCATGAATAAATATGTAGGATAAACATTAAGCACGTAATGTAGCAATTCAATTCTAACAATTACCACATGTGACTATGAGATAGAGATATCAATTATAAATTTAAATAAAAACTATAACTTAGGCTAATGGAAAAATGGAAAGCTCAAGGGGAAAGTCATCACCTGTAAGGTAGTGTTCTCGAACTCGGCCCGAGTCTTCTTATGGCTTGGGGTCACCAAACGAGTCCCCTAAAATCATAATTTATATCTTGTCAAGCCTTTCCATGTTTCGTCTAACTAATGTGAGGGTCCGAATGGACATCAAGGCCTTCTAAGCTTTGCATTATGCCCATATTGGTAGCCCAACTGGGCTCAAACTCTTCACTACTATAGGCCGAACTGGCCCCACTTTGGCCTTAGGTGTTGGGTCCAAATTTAACCCAAGTGGGACTGGACCATGCATCACGTCAGGTGGACTGCGTACATATACCATAGGCCAGTGGGTCCACCATGTTGTATATTTCATTTCGTCTTTAGAGACTACCTGGAGCATTCTTCAAGAGGGTAAATCAAATTGAAAGATCACCTGGACCGTACCACAAATAACAGTGGTGGTAATGATTTCTACCGTTGAAATCCCACAGGGCCCATCATGGTGGTTTATCTTCTATCCAAGCCGCTCATAGGGTTGTCAGGACCTATTTTAAGAGTTTCAGCAAATATCATAAGGTCCCAGAACCTTCGTGCTCCAAAAAGGGTTTTGATAGTGGACGTTTAACCCATCACCATTCATGGCAGGGGCCTACTTGATAAGGGTCTACCCTATCCTTCTCCTCAGCCTTTAGGGCGAGTTCCACAGATGGTTGGATGGTTTGGATGAAACACATACATCAGGGTGGGGGCCACAGAGGTGGCTCTCCAGAGATTTGAATCTGACTCGGTTTGGATGATGTGGATGAAATATGTGCAGTGTGGTGGTCCACACACTACTATCCTAGGAGGGATGGTGTGCCAAAGCACATCCATTACAGTGGCCCTATCCTTTCCGTTCGGCCTATCTGGATGGTATGTATACAGCACATACCTCATGGTCAAGGACACACACGTGTCACAGTGGTCCACAGTGTCCTCAACCGGACGATGTGAAGAAAGCACACGCCAAGGTGGTCCTATGTCCAGACCTTAAACGGTCTAGATTTAACATAAGTATTAGGTGGGTCCCACATGGGGCCACCTCATACATCAAGTGTGTGTGTGTGTGTGTGTGTGTGTGTGTGTGTGTATATATATATATATATATATATATATATATATATATATTTATATTATATCAACCTCACATGTACTCGATATGTGCTTAAATATTATAGATCACGTGCATCTGATGCATCTGATATGTATTTAAGTAGTATACATCACATGTATCTTACATGTATTTAAATATTATTTCAACATGGGTCCCACAGGGGCCTACTTCATATGTATGGCACTTT